>JAQBSW010000046.1:0-180000 GCA_029291075.1 Eudiplozoon nipponicum | reverse complement strand
CATCGGTCACCAGTCGTGTAGTCTAGTAAAGCTGCTGCCATGAACACGAACAGATGCACGGAAAATTGCAGGTTTCACTAAATAGTTGTGTGGAATTTGGCGTGATCCGTATTATTAATATTTTCTTCGGGCTCTGATGATGACCAGGGCCGGTAGCCATGTGGCCACACAACTGACTGACGGTAGATTTATTCTTCAATGCGTCTGGTTAATCGAAATGAGAAATGTCCTTATCTCAAGTAGGCAAACTGGGCTTAAATAATTAATTATTTTTATGCTTCACGTTTGCATCGTCTTGTGGCATGTTTTGTAAGCACATTAAACGAACATTGGTTGCGCGGGTGGTGATAACAATTATTATAATCAAGGTTGCGGTCTTGATATAAACACCTGACCCATTAATTACTTACATATGTCAGTATAAACTAAGAATTGTCTTTTCTACACTATACAATTCTTAGTTTATACTGACATATGTAAGTAATTAATGGGTCAGGTGTTTATATCAAGACCGCAACCTTGATTATAATAATTGTAAGCACATTGTGAGTCGACATAAATCGGCATCATTTCATTTGAACTATTGTGTTATCCAAGTTTTAGTTGTCGTGTATGTGTGTTCGCGCGTTATGCGTTCTATTTCCAAATATGCCTACTGAATACTATTAAATTTTCTTCCTTGACACAACTATTGCATTAATCTGCTTTTGAAGCATTCCCGACCTTGTTTGATGTGACACTATTCATGGTGTATATATTGTCTTTTAGTGCATTCGAAATGGTTATTATTTACTCTTTTCCGTACTTTTTAATGTTTTACGCTAACAAACTGATGTTGGCTTATTTGTTTCATTTTTGTGTTGTACAATGATTTTGAACACTAGCTAAAAAAGGACTCATTTTGTTTTTATTTTGATTGGTAGAAGCAAATAAGGAATTATAATTATCAATTACTTGCTTTTCTTCTGATTTACTGCACTTCGTGAGTTTTATTTGCTTAAAATATTTATAAATTACATTAGGTTTAATACATTATTTTAAGAGAACAAAATACCAGACTCCAAAGGAAATGCGTCTCGGTCCCTGTCCCATTCTTGGGAATAATTCCTGACAGTAATTGAGGAATTCTCAAGAATAACTAAACCAGTTCACAGGATGAATTTGCAACCTTATGCAATGCTTAGTTTCTGGTAACAAATTTTTATAAAATGGGGCAAGTGTTTATATAGAGCCAGCTAAATCACTTTAAAAAATAAGCATTACCCACACAATCAATGATAGTTTGATTATTGCAATATTTCAGATTCGAGCCTCGTCCTCAGAAGAAATATCTGAACAGTATATCAGGAGTTCTCATTAAGTACTAAATCCGTCAAGTGGACGAATTTTTTTGCCTACCTTATAAAAATAAAGGTTTGTACTAACAAATGCATACATCTACTGAGATCGCTGTTTATATAAAAATCGCAATAGTGATTACAATAACTTCTATCGTAATGCGCGCCATCAATATTTTTATTCTATAAAATATTTAATTCAGCACCACTTCCATAGGCGTCGTGGTGCCTTCTCTGTAATGACCGACTGTGGTTGGAACTTCTAGTCTGAATAAATAAATAGGTTCCACGTGAATAAAGAGGAAACTTAAAATTGTGTGCAGTGTGGAGAAAGTTGACGCAGTGGAGAGTAACAGACCCTAAAGCAAATGTACACCAGTCACGGATGGTTAGTTGGAAAATTAATTACCCAGAGAGGCCTCTAATCCTCCTCCTTGAGGAAAGGCTTACGGAATACAAGTTTGTATATAAAGGAATATTGTGTAGTATGTGGCAGCATTGCGCAATCGAGAGAGTAAGACTCAGAAAAACACGTGCCCAGGTTCGAGCCACGTACGCAGCAACAATTTCTGGACATTACATAATATTCACAATACGATACAAGCTGATCAAGTGAATGGACTGCCAATGCTATATTGTACGATTTTTAGTTTATACAGAAAAATGTATATACAATTGGATATGTGTTTATATTAAGTTCGAAACCTGGATTAAAAAAGAGTTTCCATGAGCACCCACGCAACCAATAATAGTTTAATTGCATTAATTTTCAATTCAATATCAAATCCACGATTAGTGTAATGCCTGATGTATGCTAGGACATAGGGTCTTTTACCTGATTATCGGGTTGCGATTTATTCCCTGTCGCGCAACATGTTACTTTTAAATCTTATTTAGGACATAGTTAGAACCACATGTCGAAGTATATGCCACATAGGCTCCACATGAAGGAAGGACTATCAAAAAATATAAGCGAGTATGTAACTAAAACTTGTACGGTGTCTGGAATGACGACACAATCGGTAGTGTCACATGCTCCTGCGGAATCGCATCTCAGTTCGAACCTCGTCAGCGGGAAAATTTTCCAAGAACGAAGCCGGTCTACTGATTGGATTTCCTATGCTACCTTATACGTCGTGTAGTTTATACAGACAAATGTTTATATAATCAAATAGATATTTATATCAAGCTCGCAAACATATACAATCCATTTTAAAAGATCCATTTTTGTGCTCAGTGCTGTCCTTCTTGTTGTGGATTTGACCGCATTTTTCTTGTGCGGGACAATTGATAGCTGTTGTGTCCACCTATGTTTGATGTTCCACGAACTTGAATGTCGTTGGTATTTATTATTAACGTGTCGTCTAGACGAGCCTTAATTATGCCTAACTCGTCCGTTAAATTCTTCATTTGAGACGCCAGTGCCTGAATCAACGTTTCGACCCCATCAGAAGACATATTTAATTGTGCCATAAATGCTTTATTTTTACTCAATTATATATAGAATTTTGCACGCACAACAACAATCTATTTAATAAAACAAATTTACACATTAATTAATATATGTGCACATCAGCTCAACGTCTGCTTTCTCATTGTGCTGCCTGCTTACTTCTTATCCGGGCGCTTCTGCGAGGAATTTCTGTTGAAATAATGTCTGCCCTAGATAAGACCTTTTGCTCATTATTTGTCTTAAAGGTGGCTATTGCCACAATAGCACTCATAGGTCCATTTTCAGATGATGTAATTTTTCAATGGAAAATCTTGTTCCAACGTCATTTTCAGACAATCAGCTAATTGATGGCTTAAAGAAGAAGGGACAAGTGAGAACCCATCAATTGAGGCCAAAAATATGCAATCCATGATTGTCGTGTTGTTTGTAAGCAATCACAAGACAGCACAATGCCATAGAGAAGAAAAAGAAACGTGGTTTAAAATTGATTTATTTTTTAAAAATTCATCGTAATTGTAAGAAAACAGTTGAACGAGAATTAGACCCGGAAAATATGGTGGAGAAATGGGAAGCATTTTCCGCCGGATAATGTGGAATAATTTCTACCTATGATTCGTAGGTCACAGCCGGCGGCTTGATAATCAGGTGTGAACCCCAACACGTCGCAATGTTGATGCGCATAAAGATAAAAGTGTAGTCTCAAAAGACGACTAACGTAATTCACAACTCAAAGGTGCAGAAGTCGTTAACTACAGTTCTGAATTTCAGGCTGATAAAGCAAAGAAACGTAAAATAGAAATTAAAAAGACTAACATTTACTTTTTGCACACACGAATATCGCAGACGCGATGCTACACAATTTTGTGAGAAAAAAACGCAAATTAAAACTTCATAGAAAACAAGCATATAATCGAAATGACTTTAAGAACCAAAAAATACACTTTAAATTAATTTAGCTAGAATAGGTTAAAAGACACCGACTGAAATGTGCCTGTAGCAGCAAGTGTACGAGATTTTAATTTTTATGCCATCTAAGCTACTAATAGTAATATGCTAATTAGAATATAAAAATAACCGCAAGTTTCCAGTCAGCCTGCCACAAATTATCAAATAGAATAGTCAAATGAAAACAATCTTTATCCCCATGTTCTGCATAATACAATTCGTCATATATGCGAGAGAGAGAGAGAGAGAGGAAAGGGTAGTATTTGTGTTACACATTCAAATTGTAATAACTACTACCAGTATCAGCCAAGTGTGTTATCAGTTAATTACCTATTGCATATTTCAAACGAACGCACAACTAAGCCATTTCGAATTGGAAAATTGATAACGACAACATATAGACAACCAAATCTTATAGAAAAACATTAATTGTTGACTACTTTTCCTAGAGTTTAATGAGCAAAATTTATAATAGTATAAATGTGTGATTAGGATTATAAAAAATAAAAATATACACCGGAGGGCTTGGACAAAAATCCAAGAAATGAGTATTAATGGTGACAATATGCATGTAGGCACTGTAAAAATGGGAGCTTGACTACACTGGTGCTGGAAAAATGGACAATTGATATATGCTTAAACACGTAAATCAGCACAATTATGGAGTAAAATATTAAAGATAAAAATGCACAATAAGTGGCCAAGTAAGATACATAAGTTACATAAAAAATGATTCCTATTGAGGCATTTCTTATTATGCAAAGTGTACATATATCTCACCATAATGCCAGTGAAAACTTAATGTGACAGTCAGGCCAAAAGGAAACAGATATTGCCTAGCAATCTCTCTAAAACAACACTCTTCATTTACTTGACCGTCCAAACCACGTTTAACTTTATTTCCGGTGTTAGTTTCCAAACCATCAACATGACTTGAAAATATGTCCCCAAAACAGTTTTAAAACTTCATAACGCAAAATTTTATATGAAAAGTGGTAATATTTTGTAACTGAGCGTTTTAAATTTGTCGAAAGACGGAGTATCCCAGCCGACTGTGTTTCATTTCTTCATTTAAATGCCTAACGGTAAGACAAGCGTTTTCGTAAAATGCTACTAACAGTAGAGCAAACAGAGGCAGCATTTTGACATCGTAGATCCAATCAGAAGCATAGATCTGCTGTGATGAACACAATTTTAAAAAGTGTAACCCAATTGATAAAATAAAATTTTGAAAGTAATACAATAGGCTAAATTGAATGTTACGTTAGCAGCAACTCAACATGGACTAGGGAGGGACTAAAAACGAAGGTAGTAGAAGCCGCAGCAACAACTAAACACGTGGATGTCAGACGCGAAGCAATATTGTCAAACATATACGCGTCTGTGGAAAACCGTATCTCATCACACGCCTAGGCAGTTTTAAATTTCTGTAATTGTCTGCATATAAAAAGGTAGGAACTTAAAGAAAAACGATCGGCCAGACGTATTAAAGTCTGGTACAGAATACATATCACGCCTAGCATGTTATGCCCATGATCTGGCAGAGCACGAATCCCATGAAACAGGCCATCAGGGTAGTCAGGTTCATCTGCCGAGTGATCCAGGAAGAACCGTTTTCTAAAGGTATTCCGGCTGAAAAAAACAATAAGGTGAAATCAAAAACAATATTACATTGAAAATGCCAATATGTCTTTAATTCAAAATTGCTCAATCTTCTGGATATTTTACATTGGATTGAAGGTTCATAAAAATGGGAATCTAAACATTTGACTTATTTAGTTGATTGGCAAGTAGAGCAGGTACGTAAATTTGGTATTCCCGTTTTATCTAAAAAATGAGCTTAACTCTAAATAAAAATAATTATAGATAGATCATGTTAATGAAGGGGATTGCATGACGTTATATATGGTTATAAATACCTAAATCTGCCTATTGATTAGTTAAATTTGCATATTAATCATCATCATCATCACATACATATTGCCTTGAAAGCAAGGGAGTGAGGATTGTTCTTAACGTAGGCTGCGAAGTAAGATCGCGACTACGGTTGGCCGCCTGTCAGGCAGTAGGTGCTAACATGCAGGCACAACATTGAGGGTGCCCTACCCCATCCTCAATTAAAGGCAAGTACAAAATTGATTGCAGCTTCGAATTTACAAATCTGCATTGTACAACGCATTGTTGTGGAAATGCCTACACACCAACGCTACAACAGAACGCAAACCTTGTTTGAGTAGCAAAGTTATAAATAAACTGACCAATTAGTCTCCAGTGGTCGAAGGTGTTGTTTGCACTTGGCTCACTTGTCCTGAATGAGAACTGAAGGTCGTCCGAATTGCACGCGACAGGATTGCAAGCACGCATCACTCCGTCGTAATCTGTGTTGCTTTGCAACTTGGTCAGAAATACTTTATAATCAATTATTTGTCCGACTGGGTTGATCAACTGCTTTGCCAAAATCTGTGGGTGAAGGGTTAACTCTTCGTCTACCACATTCGTCTAAAATAAAAGGAAAGGCAAGAAGCTTTGAAAACAATCAAAAACCCAGAGATGTGGACAAACATCTACGACCTCGTTTGTAATATTTACGTACCATTAACAACGGTTGAAAATAAATATTTCATTTAACTCAAGTTAGTAAAATAAACATCAATCTCAAATGTTGCATCTTTTTGCTCATTTCTGTCCTTCTTGTTGTGGATTTGACCGCATTTTTCTTGTGCGGGACAATTGATAACACTCGTAGGTACTTTGTCAACCCTGAAGATGACACTAGAAATAAGGTCTCGAAATAAGGAACAAAAAGAGTGGAAAATCTTTCTCCGTCATTTTCAGACAAGCAGCTGATGGAAGGCTTAAAAAAGAGGGGGAAAATGAGAACCCATCAATCAAGGCCAATAATCGGAGAACCTGAAAATGTACAGTATTCACGATTTTACCGACCTACGAGTGCTATCAATTATCCCGCGCAAGGAAAATGTGGTCAAATCCAAAAAATCCATCTCATTTGAAACAGCATATTTCAACGTAAATTATATTGCACTATGATGCGTTGCCGGCCATACCGTCGTGTATGTGCACCTGGTTCAAGTCTACTGACAACGACAAAGTAATCGACTGCTTGGTGGTGCGTTATTGGTGTAGGTCTCTACAACTTAATTGACTATTAATGTACATTTTTCCAGTAAAACCAAACCAGTTCCCGAATAGCTGGGCAAATATGCCCTCTGTGAGAATAGCGCGTCAGCATAAATATGATTACACTTTCAATTGTAGATCACGTTATACTTAAACCGCAGTGTCATTTTGTCCTGCACACAATGAATGATAAACATACTATTAATCACGGTTGCGATCTTGATATAAACAACTGACCCATTATGTACATACATTTGTCAGAATAAACTTAGTATTGCAAAATGCAGAACAGGCAATTCATCCAGTAGACCGGATTCGTACTTCTTTGGAATGCTTCACGTACTGGCCAGAATTTGCGGGGCCAGGACTGGAACCTCGGCACGTCTGCTTCGTGAAGAGTACCCAATAAAGATGAAACTGATAAATGTAAATATATAATAGGGCTGGTGCTTATACAAAGATCGCAACCTTGATTAAAAGTAATTGTTATCACCGCCCGCACAACCAATGTTAATTTAATATTAAATGGACGACGTAATGTAATTCTACATCACATCATATTTTGACGGTTACCAAATTGAATAAAACGGAAAAATAATGTTTTTAATCGAGACTCACATCAGCGGAACGCCGGTGCAGGCGTACTTTGACATCACGGAGTGGCGTGCCAGTCTTTACTTTGAAGCGTATCTCGTAGAAGTCAGAAAAGGTTGAGTTTGCTGACGAGATGATGACTGGCTGACTCGGGGCAACTGAAAAAGTTCGAACAGCATAGAACACTAATATAATCAGTTCATAGTAGCATACAGATACCGATACACTAACTCGTCTACTGGATGAATTAGAAATCTGAATTTAAATTATAAAGTTTAAAAGCCGTAGCCTTCACGAGTCTTGATTCAGTCATAACATTCACGTGTCGCGAAAACGAAGAAGCTAGGTCATATGAATGACTAAACTAGATAGCATAAGATAGATCGAGAATGGGTGTGGAAGATGGAAGGCTACTGTTTTAGTTATGGCGAGAATTCTTCTTCAATACTAACGATGTTGTTTCGTTGCGCTAAAAGGCAGCCGTGGTTCTTTGTACGAATAGTGGCGAAAATTGAACTTCAGTACTAAAGCGCCAGCGCGAATCAGAAAGGTAGCTGCAATCCTTCGCTATTGTGGTGGCGAGAATATGCCAGCCTGAGTTAGAAAGGTAAATGAGAGACATGTATTTGTATGAGACGAGAATTTTTATAGTGCGGTGCCTCAACCGCGTTCCTCAGAAGTGCCAATAACACCCGCCTTTGACAAACATCATTGGGGCATCGTAACAAATTTGCTTCATGACTGGAAGAATTGTTTTTCTATATTATCGACCACGTTTTTCAGGGTATCTTCAAAGACTAGTGGGTCCGCTGATGGTCCAGTTAGGTAGTTTAATGGAAGGAGTCAACATTATTAAAAGGAAGCATGTAGAACTAAAAACCAAAACAAAAACAACAACCTGTTATTTATTAATTTTTGAAACTTACGAGTGGCTTTCACGACAGGACCAATGGTCTTCGCGTAGTCATTCTGCGCAATGCAGACAAAAGCGACTGTGTCAACAGACATTTCGTTTACTTGGCCGTCCAAGTCACGTTTAACATTATTTCCGGTGTTAGTTTCCAGAGAATCAAAATGACTTGCAAATATGTCCCCCAAAGGGAAAGCAAACTGGCCGTTGGAGTTTTCATCACCACGCACTGTGGCGCTAAGATTGTCGACACCATTTGCGGTCTCAGCCGACTTACCATCAAAAATGTTTATCTCATCCAGCAAATTGCGTCTAGCCTGATCATTTTGCATAACCCAGTCATCATCTGTGTTACCTGCAGTTAATATTCTTTTCAGAAAGCAACATTGAAAAAAGTAAATTAAAACATGACAGTTATGTACTTTTACACCAATTTCACTGTTCAAAATTTGCATAATAGTAAATCTACCGTCAGTTCCACGCACTCAATCTATTACCGCCAGGATCAGACGGCTCAGTGTTCTAATAAAGCCCACACATATCTAATAGTTATGATAAAATAATAACAATCCCCGGCAAAACAATACAATGTTAGGATTTTTATAATAAATATTTTATTAAATCAGAGTAAGTAGGTGTTTCAAATAAATATTTTATCACTCTAAATTAAACATTACATCAGACAACAAAGGAAATTCATCAATCAGACCGAATTCGTCTTTATTGGGAACTCGTCAGGTAATTGAGAGAATTTGCCCTGACTGAGGCTCAACCGTGGCACATTTGCTTTGGAGTCTAGCATTTGTCCATTAAACTTCAATTCGACATAATCTCTCTATGTGACATGATGTCTGTTCTATAATGACATAGCTGAGTTGGTATGTTACCGGAAATAGAGTGTAGTATGCGACAGGAATCGCACAATGGTATGCGTGCAAGGCTCAGAAGCAAAGGCGACTCGATTCGAGACTAGGTCACGTAATTTCTGGCAATTGCTTGACTACAAAAAATCTTTGGCAGTACAGCTTTATTGCATGATGAATATGATATTCCTGTTTTTGAAGCTATTTAACGCAGACAATAAAAATACAAATTATTCACTTCTTAAACAGATCTCTTTTATAATTAATATAATTAACATAAATTAATTGATTATAACAATTTAACCCATTATAGTAATCATTGCACACATGCAAAATGCATAAATCTATTACGATATATATCTTTATAGTCATCTATGCCTAACTACAAGCGTTTCGAAGTAGCACATTAATCTCAAGATTACCGAATAGGCATAGTCAATCGAACCAACTTGTTAAGACGAGTCATTAAGCTAAACGTTTAATGTTAGGATTGTACAGATATGCGAAGTGCACATGTTCGGGCACTGAGCTTGAACTGGAGGAAATAAAATGATTATCAGTGGAATTGGAAAATGCAAACGGTAAATCACTTATACAAATAGAAGCATTCTCATTTGGGGCGTATGATTTAGTAAAATGCATTAAGAAGGACGACCACTAAGGATAGTTGCAAATAACCTTGTATCGCACAACGCGTACAGATTTAGCACCAATAACTGTATGTCGATAGATGTTCGGTGTATATTTGCTTGTGTGTAAACTCAGCATTAATTATTTAGCTAAACTATGATCACCGAGTAAACTTGGAAATCTAGCGCAACTACTAAATTCATGCAATATGGGTATAATTGTATACATCATCACATACATCTTGAATAGATGCGCATATGTTTATGTATATGCATAATCACATATGTGAAGAACGAAGGTTTAAATTGGTTAAATGTTCAGAGCAAATTGTATTGAATTATGTGAATTATATAAAGATGTACTTAATAAGAGATGCTTGTAATATTTTGTGTTGACAATTTTTATTTGAGAATTTAACTGCTTCTGATTATGAGTGTGGAAAATCGAGCTCGAAACATCGGGAAGTACATTTGCTTCAATGAATTTTTGTATATCCGCTATCCAATAAATGTATGTTACAATACAAGATTTATTTCTCAATTCAAATTACTTTATTCAATTCATTTCGAGCCATATGAAACATCAAATTTACATAGAACCAGCAGAAGCTTCTGGCCATATCATCGAAGTAGGCCAGACAATTCAAACGTCTAGCGAAAGAGAGATTAATTTAATGCAAATAATCTTTGAAGTTTGGTAAAACCTGCTGCGCAATTATTGCCTCTCACCAACAAGTGAAACATAATA
The DNA here is from genome assembly GCA_029291075.1 of Eudiplozoon nipponicum. Lineage (NCBI taxonomy): Eukaryota > Metazoa > Platyhelminthes > Monogenea > Mazocraeidea > Diplozoidae > Eudiplozoon > Eudiplozoon nipponicum. Next base: position 169,383 of record JAQBSW010000046.1, on the reverse strand, counting down.
CTCTAAACACTGGCACAGAATAACTCGGCTGACTCATTCGACAAGTTTCATATTTTACAAGAGGTCCAGGAGTCAAATCGGCACAAGCGCGCATACACGAACACATGTATGTGCGTGCGCGTATGTGCGTTTGTCTGTTATCTGACGCCTAGATCTATTGTGAAATGCCTTCGTTAAACGGGTTACAATAGGCTTTATTTACATACTGTTTGTTGCGAAGATCTAATATTTATGCAAGTATGTATTAGGTTTTGCGAACCTAGTAACAAATTAGTTCAGTTGTGACCAGAAGGATAAACCAAAGGTAGCATGAACTGAAAGTATAATCTCATGCACATTCGTTTCGTGCTTACTGGCGACTCATCAGTAGGAGCCGGTATTACGCACAATAGTCATAGTGCTAGTATCTTTTACAGACTTGGTATATCTATTATATAGAGTGAGTTAGCGTTGAAGTCGCTTTGTCGAGACTATACGATGTTAGCCACTCTACTGCAGGTTTACACATTCTTCTAGGAGATTGTACCGTCCTATTATTCCTCATTCTTCTACCAAATATATAGTGGTTAAAGGGCGTAATACCGGCTCCTACTGATGAGTCGCCAGTAAGCACGAAACGAATGTGCATGAGATTATACTTTCCGTTCATGCTGCCTTTGCTTTATCCTTCTGGTCACAACTCAACTAATTTGTTACTAGGTTCGCAAAACGTAATACATACTTGAATAGGCTTTATTTATTTGCGTGGCAAAAGTGGAGGTTTTATATTTTTGAGACAAAAATGGTTTCCTTTTACAGACTAGAAAAACCAAAACAATCAGGTTGCCCACAGATCCTTTGGTGTATGTTCCCCAAGTGCCAGGTTCTGCAGGCAGAAGAGAATAGTTGTAACCCCAAGAAGTACGAAACGCTGCAACGTGTTAAATCACAGAAACGGATGACACTCTACGCGATTAGTCGACAGAAATAAAAGAGACGTTTCATGCATAGAATTTAAGAAGAAATTCTTTCTGTAGTCACAGTGCAATAGCTATTTGTGAAACTAACAGAATAAGTTGGCAATGTACTGCCGAGCATGGCTTCGAGAATATGATCATGCACCCGCTAAAAGTCATAGACGATGTCGGCATGACGACTGGTGGGCACTAATCAGCCGCATCGGAAATGGTGGTGCAATCTTTCTGGTTATTGACGGACTGCAGCAATACATTTCAATGTGAAGCCTCAAATTCCGTTTAAACCTAGTGTTCAACCGATGATCACACAAACAAGGCAACCTTGCTAGACGCAAAGGTAAAGTTGCAACTGCTGAAGCCAACCTTGATCACAGACATCTCAAATTAAAAATTAGCCAGCTAATAAGAAACACATGCTTGACAGTGACAGACTATTGTGGTTGTATGAGCTATGTAGAGCACAGAAACGCACACATCACTTATTCGCATGCGCTACTAACCTCGAATTGCATCGAATGCGTCCGCGGAATGAAAAGATTGCAACATGGACGTTGTCATGAAGGTTATTTGGAATGCAGTGCAGGTTATGTTTCCAGTACAACTCGAGTATGCTGTAGCCGTCTATTTATGATAGACAAGATAGACAGAAACAAACAATGACTTGGTAAAGACAGCGTCATTGTTACCAAGAATATCATTGCTACAACGAGCGTGAACAGAAATGAATGACATTTTTGCACCAGGTGTCCAATATGTTATCATAGAATAACAGATATATATATTCTTTTCTGCGGAAAGCTAACACATTTACCAATGTGCATTAAGTATTGCGCATCAAGTAACAAATATGACCATAAGGTTGAAGAAAATTCAGCATTAGCGAAAGGCAAAATCTCGTTTACAAATGCATTTCATGCTTACTAGCGACTCATCAATTGAAGCCGTTACTACGCCCTATACACAGGAAATATTTTGTCAAGAACTATTCAAGTAGTCATGGAGCGAATTTCATATGAAGTCTTCAACAGTCTTACTTCAAAGTCAACTCACAATATAAAATTTATATCGAGCCCGTAAAGGATACTAACACGATTGTTTTGAGAGACCGAGTCTGTAAATGGTACCAACAGAATGCTGTAAATGACAGAGTTTATCTACTCATCGCAGACTTAATGGGAGTTCTGAGGTCAGTTTTAATACTTACATTTTGGTACATGTTTTCTTATGCCATCTACAGGACCTCAAGAATCACATTAACGACCCTAAAGCAACAAAGACAAATCACAAACAATAGCAGTAGACATTAAACCCTAATAAAAAAGATAAATTACATAGTGTACTTTGTTCGGTCAAGCAAATCATTTTTACGCCACGATATCTGTGTATTACAAACAATTATTAGTCATTAATAAATTAATTTTCTTCGCCAACCTTTCATTCAGGAGAATCAACGCTATCTAAAATTTCAAAAGAACATTCACGACCTGTTATAATAAGGCACCACTCCACCTAGGGAAATGACATTGAATAAAGTACTTTTATTATACTCATTGTTTTTAGAAGCTCAACTTCAAAAAATAAATTAAGCGTCATTTACCTATTAGACCGGCGTGGTCCATATTGGGCACGACTCAATAGTAGATAGAACTACTGCGACCTGGAATCGCATCTAGGTGAATTTAATTCTAGGTTCATTGAACTAATTTATGACGCCACGGAAGTCTCAAATCGCATGCAAAATACAGATTTACACAACTCATTTTTTTGGTAATTTCTCCCGGGTCGTGGCAGTTATAGCAAACACTGCATGTTCGATAGGGAAAAGCCCCGTCTTTCAGATAATTTGCATTTGCTATCTTATGCAGTGTATAGCTTTTCCTGACTATATGAATATATATATATATATATATATATATATATATATATATATATATATATATATATATATATATATATATATATATATATATATATAATAGTACAGAGAAGTGCGTTAATTTTATGTACAATTCGAGGCAAATTTGTTAAGAATGAACAATTTCCCATATTCTAATTGCTACACATATATTATCTAAACCGCAATGTTCGCGGGTTTCTATGCGAATGAGAGAATCATATCTAGCTTAACATTGTTATTTAAATGTGTAAGCGGCTGATGCGCAATTAGTTTATGGTTTCGTGCGAGTGGATAGGGATAAATGCAGTTAAGCAGCTAGGTTTGTTTTGTAATTAATTAATTAATACTTAAGATCAAAATACTCTTCACGCGCTAAATTCAAATTTGACTAGGCTTCCGTGGTTTTGGATTTTGCAGTACAATATAAAATATAGGACTGGTGAATTTCAGTAAAAGTGTTGCTTAAGCCATTCGCTCGATAATAGAGGTGCCGTAATTCAACCCCAGAAGATTTATTCATGCAATGCAACTTCACTGGTGTATAAACACAACTTTGGCACATCTACAATTAAGCCTGAACCATTTACTTCCAAAAGCGTAAAGTAAACACACGGGTCCGCCTTTTCCAGCGCTAACTCACTTTCGCACAAATTTCCAATTTTCTTTATTTACTTATCGTTTTCTGTTTATTCTTGTATCGACAAGCAGACAAAAGAACACCAGGATTCAATGTGTTTACTTTGTCCGACCTCAGAGAAAAATTTATTTTTTCACCTTAGCAGATACCAAAACTACATTAGAAACAGTAAATTAATTAAGGATTTTTAAGAAAATAAGGCACGCTACAAGTTATTCCATATTTGACTAGAAGGATATGCCAGTCAACATTAAAAAGGTGTAACCTAATGTACACTCGCGTTTTACACGTATTGGAGATTCATCAATAGGAATCGTAACCACGCTTAGGAACGATTAGCCGTGTGCTCGATTTATGCTATCATGCTACCTTGGCAGGTGAATATAGATTCTTTGCGAGAAAAAACAATAAAAAAATTGACAGCTCAAAGAACGCATTGATGTTTTCAAATGCTGAAAAACATGTCGGCCAACAATTTGCGTTTCATTCGTAAGAAGGTTGACTACATTTTCATCAGTAGTAACTGAGCAACATTGGAGTGATATGCGTCAATAAAACCAAAATTAAAGCAGCGAAAAATGAGTTGTTATTATTATACAATGCATAGTTATCACTTCAGCTCTTAATTTCTCGCATTGCCAGCAGCACAACAACCGAACTCAGCAGTTCAGCCCAATGCCACAAACAAATAGAAACAACTACCTAGAGCACAAATTTGCATATTAGGAAGTAAACACTAATTCGGAAAATAGGTGCCGTGACAAGCAAAACATGAATCAAAGCGATTGCTCACATAGTCTACTACAGTAATGCCAATGGAACGATAAAAATAATAATAATAATTATTATTATTATTTAGACAGTTTATCTAAACAGATCTTTTAAATACATAGAAATGTTTATTTAGGTATTGTGTTTATTACAATAGAAGCCGATTTCCGGTAAATGAATGTGTATTGCGCATTGCATAATTAATACTACCAAACACGAAACGACACACACAAGACTACACACACATATATATATATATATATATCTGTCATTGTCAGTGCGTCCGTAATTGACGGGTGTGTCGTATTTTGCGGAAAGTCGGCTATTTTTGAGGGCCTGTTAGTCATCGGTTCGTTCCAATCAAATTTAATAACATTTATCAATAAATCTTATTTCTACCAGTATCTACAGTCATTATTCTAATTCGTTAATACTTTCGTTCATCCAATCCCACTGCACATTTGTCGTGACCAATCCCCTCTTAGTTAGGTCCGTCATTGTTTTGCGCAATTTAGACCACTCCATTTGTGTCACGTCATGTGGTGTGTCATGCTTTCATATATATATATATATATATAAATATATATATATATATATATATATATAATGAGATTGATGTAGATATAGCAAGACCGCCAGCCTAATTTAAATAAGAAAATAATATTAAATGATCACTGCTTGCTCGGGCAAAGATGACAATTATTTATGAGGAGTTTGCGATTTTGATGTAAACAAATAAATTTGTCAATATAGATTAGGCATTTTAAGAAAGTAAACTGAATTAGAAAGAAAATAGAAAAGTCGCCAAGTTGGGTTTCAAGCTTAACAAAATTGTATAATGCATCTTATACTCAACAGATGTCAGTACACATTTCTAATCGCCAATTAAAAGCAAATAGAAATATTATCAATAACATTATTAAGCGAAGTATATAAGGGCATACATGTTTTTTAATTATTTATAATGGTTAGTACGTATGTGCGTTGTGTCTACGGCAGATATAAGTAATACTAGTGCAACAAATGGCTCCAAAGAACCTAATTTTTAAGATACGTTTATTGGTGTAACAACTGTCCAGGCCAAAAATCATCATTAATGTTAACGTGACGTGAAACAATCAGATAAGATGAATACATAAAAAGATTTACATGAGAAATTCTTCCAGCAGATCTAGAAGGCAGTCTAGGGATAAAGTTAGACTAGTATTCAATAGAATAAATGGCTCCAGAGTTTTAAAGTTTTAAAATAAGCTGATTAGTCTTTCAACTGTCTGGACCTAAAATCAGTGATACATTAATATTAACGTGACGTGAAAAAAACATACAAGATGAAAACGTAAAATGATTAACTATAGAAAGTATTAGTAGCATTTAAGAACGAATTAACTTGCCAACTTTAATGATCTATTAATTAGTTAGTGATAGAAAAGAAGAAACGAAAGAAGAAGCTAGGAAAAAGGACACCAAAGGTCTTTATTAGTTGGTGGGAGAATAACATAATATTATATATATATATATATATATATATATATATAGTTTTCAATTGTGTATGGGGGTGGCAACTAGTCTGACTTGGTTTGGCTGATTAATAAGTATATATATATATATATATATATATATATATATATATATATATATATTCTTATAAGCTGCATTAGAATAAGCTGAGAATGAATAAATGATGTGTTTATATATTTGTGTGATAGAGATAGGGAGAGAAAGAGGCGGTGTTAAACAACGACGTAGCTACTACGCCATTAACTAGTTAAAGAAGGCAATATACTGATACAGCTAGAATTCATTTTTTTTAAATTCAGTTCGAACACTGTCCACTTAGTAACAGGACAGTTGAAAACGGGCGCATAAAAAATACAGAGCGCGGCGACATTCTCATCAACCTATCGAAAGGCAAGCTTAATAGGATAAGATGAATAGAAGATATGATGAGTCAAAATATAGGAAGAAAAAAATTGATATTTAAACAGCGGAGTGGAATCTGTGTGCAAAAAGTTAAGTGAAGCTTCAAGGAGATAACTTGAATGATAGTGCGGAAGGTCAACGTTGAAATAGAACACGAAAACCTCGCGGAAAGGAAAGTGCACGGCCTTTGCGAATAAACAACAGAAAGGCGACAATTGGAAGCAGAAGGAAAACAGCAAGTATTGACGGATAAGCAGACTAATAGATAAGCAGCTAGGAGGTAGATTACAGAAGCATAATTTTATACACTTTTATGAGATTCCGGATAGAAAAACAATCCGCTAATGAAAATAGGATATTTTTATCACGACAGGTAATTTCAATGAAGTTGAGTAGTTCGGCTGCAAAGAAACGCAAAAGGTGGTCGCAGACCAAAGCGAGAGGAAAGCAAAATAGGAAAGAAAATGCTGACAAGCTAATTGGAAGAATAAATACAAGACCGGCAAATGAGAAAACAACGTGTCTTCACAGGAACTATATATCCCTGCATGTTCCAGGTTAAACACAAAACATGCAATGAATTGCAGCAGTATTCCATTAACTGGACGGAAGCTCCCGGCTAATTGGGCAAATTCTCAGAAATACACAGAGCTGTGAGCGGGAATGGAACGAACAACGGTTCGGTTCGTAGTCCTACAGCCCAACGAGCAAAGCCACGGTTCCAGCAGCTTCAAAAATCGTCATGATTATGCCAACTATCCAATTAAAATAAGCATTTGTCCTGAAGCATGTTACAAAACACGTATTACTGACCAAGTCATTCGCAAAAATATAACCGTTGTTCATAGGACCATACTTTAAATAGTTAACCAGATAAAGTCAAGGAATTAACAGGATGCGCTGCCGAAAATATGGTCAAGGTGATGGATTTCATTTGAAACTAGAATCAACTTATGTATGACGTGTATGCCTGCATTCGGTCTAATCAGTAGACCAACGAGTAGATTCCAACTACAGCTGTGCAATATTTCGCTTGGTGAAAACTGGCTTTGCGACTGGAGAATGGATATGCATGTATTGAGGACATCAGCTAAACATTATATTTTATTAAAAAATTCAATCCAATTACAATGTCATGATATCGTTCTTAGAGTTCAACTATAGTCGCTATAGATGCGACTCGAGAACTAAACAACCTAACGATTGGACCTATGATACTCACACAATGCGACACGAGATCAGGAATGACGAACAAGTCTTTGACCAGAAAATCAAAAGATTATCATTATTTCGAAAAACTGCAAACGAACACTACTGTTAATAGTTCTTAGGCTTTCATTTAAAAAAATAATATCCTCACCCATAAACTTGATGTTGTAAAAGAGTATTCGAGCCTCCATGTCCGGAGTCACTGAGCTCAATTATGATACAAATAAACTAAACATCAGGACGCTAACACATGGATGATATGTCAACAGAACACAAAAATTAAAAAGTGACAATAAGTTCGCCCTATCATGTATGGAACGTCTTATGAACTGAACAGATCCAAACTACGTGAATAAGTTGATACATGATAATTTTACTTTGCTCGGTCGGCCACGATGACTTTACTTTACTTTACTGCGGCTGACTCCTTTTGGAGGATAAGCCGGCTCCATGACATTTCATGGAGTTTCTTGGGAATTTGGTACAAGTGGTGTCCCCTCACCACTCGGCTTTTTGATCGAGGACGCACCTCTAGCCTTTGCATATCCAAGCGCAGTCTGCAAGGCAGCAGTAAGTTGCATGGTTGCCGGTGGCTGTTGAGAGCTCATTCGCCATTCGGAAGTACGGGTACTGTCCAGGAGTCCAAGTAATCCTGTGGCTGTTGTCCCCTTTTGTGGCGGGGAACACACGCCGCGTCATGGTGCCGTCATCGGGCTCATGTGGTATTTTATAGGAGATCCGATTGCCGGTCGGAAATCCACCACGCCCTGGTGACACCACCACCATAGCCCCGTTAGCCCATGTACGATCGGCCATCGAGACATGGTTGACACCGTCGTACCACGTTGAGGAGGGAATGGACTTTACGACGGTCGGCCACGATGAGGAAGCATAAAGACGAACCATTGGATTAGTTAAGGTTTTGTATTCCACAAATGTATGGGAAGTGGGTTTCATTTGTACACCTATCGAAATGTAAAAAAAGTAACTGGAAGACCGGGCAGCTGTGCTCAACTATTACTTGCGGTCGACTGTAAATAAATGCATGGAAAAATAATTAGGTTGTCAGTCTCTAAACACACACACACACACCAACACAAAGCACGGAAAAATACAAATAAAAGAGAAGTTTCATCAAATCACACCTCAACCTAAAATAGGTTCAATAAAACAAATGGCCAACTGCGCGCACAAACACAGACTAAATTCGCACGCCTTCATAATAGAACGTACACATACGCAATTTTTCGCGAACACGTACACTCAGTAAGTGTAAAAATCCAAGCACTAACAATGGCTATTGTAGGGAACGCGAAAAAGAATTTTTATTGATTATAAAAGGAGAATTCAGCTGGGAAACTGGAAAACCGCAATTATTGGTATATTTATCAACTCTCACCGATATCTGAGCTCTCACGAAAAACAAAATGGAGTCGTCAAGCGAATGCAACAGCAGAAGAGAGTGCCTTTGCAATGTTCACAATGTGGATTAAATATCAGTAAACTTATACAGAGACAAACAAACTCTGAAAATATGCAAACATGCACGAAAAAACTCTTTCGTTTTAGCATATACGCCCTGAAAATGTGTAGACTTCTTTATATGTTACATTTTACGAATCGGCCGTATCCAATAAAATCATGCATGCATGCATTATATATTATATATTTAAAGAATGCATCTCATTCACGAAAATCAGCCCTCTGTAAACATGTACCACTCACAGGTAACGTTTCGGCTAGTAATATTTTTGCTTCTGGCTTAATAAGAAAAATCAAGGCTTCAACGGGCAAGCAATAATACAAGAAATCAAACAAGATTGAAATACAATTAAACAAGCATTGTTTGCGCGGGTGGTGGTAACAATTCTTGAAATCAAGTTTGCCGTCTTGAAGCAAACACCAATCGCATTGTAGTAATCAGTTGTCAAAAAACACAGGAAAAAGAAAAAGAAGATTGGAATAGAAGCATCAACAACTAGTAAACAATAATTGATTGCGCGGCTGCAGACAAAAAAAATCTTTAAAACGAGTTTGTGAGCTTGATATAAACTCCAATCCCATCCTGTCTAACCTGTCATGCAATAGCAAAACTACTGTCAGACACCATCTTTAATACAAATGTCTGAAACGTGACACACCCCATATTTGTGAACTAATCCGAAATGATAACGATGCTTTTATGAGAGAGAAGACTGCATTGAGACATTACATGACAGACATAGTTGAGATTGGGTTGGTTACAAACAAATCTACAATTATGATTATATGATCTGAGAAAACATTAACGAATCTAGAATACTGATTGAAGATACTATCAGAAGTGACGTTTATAAATTAATATATAGTTTCCTTTATTATTTCGCAGCAGCAGCTATTCTGTAGATAGGAAAGTCACACAACCCGTCCCATTCACCACAGAACTCTAACATATATATATATATATATATATATATATATATATATATATATATATATATATTCAAATTAACCTCAAAAATTTGATTTTGATATTATTTTTAGACAATGAACTCAGTTTACTGTAACCACTTGCCAGAAATATTTAAAAGTGAATATTGCTTACTACGTCAGCTGGTAGCCGATTAATAATGCAAGTCGGTCGGTACCGCTACTGTAGTACACCTCATTGGGAAACAGCGGTCAAGCATGTGCGCGACCGTTCCCCAATCTGGGGCGTTTAGTCACGTAAAGAATTACATGGAACTTGCAGCTAGCCGACATTTCTCTTCTTGCAAAACACGATATATTGACATATATTTTATTATTAAATTGACCCAACAAGGACACTAAAATAGATCTCCCATTAAGCACAGGCATAAACTAAATGTAGGCATATTCTCATTTGTACTGTACTTACCAAGCAGATACAGGGAATGAAATTTTAAATTTACTATTTACTTAGTAAAACTATTTCATGTCTACGTTAAGCCTGACTAAGAATACACACGAAACATGTTCTACAACTTAGGAACTAGATATATGTACATCTCGGCATGGTTTTTAATTACCTACACCATTGCAGGTACATTAAAAATGCAATGAGATACACAGCCCATTTTTCTTATTTATTATTCATTTGGCAAAATTAGACAATAAATCTAAATGAATAGATAAAAAAGCATTTAATGTAAAATTGAACTGATGAACTACTAAATAAAAGCATGCAATTATCGAGTGAAAGGTATGTTCTCGAAATGTGGATAAACACCAATCACAATTCTATTTAATCATTCGCTTAATATAGTCAAACTACTGTCAATCGCATGTACTGACGCGTGTCGACCTGTTAAATTAAATGGGAATGATATTTATTTCAAGTTAGCGAACTTGATGTAAATAATCAATCATAACAATTGTATACTAAACAAATACTCCCACTCAATTTTATATTTTTAAATCAATAACATCAGCATTTAAAGTCTGATGCCGCATAACTATGGAATTGCATGTCGAGATAGGTGATTTAGATTGTTCACGAAGCATCTGATTTTGAGACATCAATGATCGAAGCTGTCTTCAAAAACACTCGGCGTCTACCAAAACTGACTTCAACTCCGACGAAACCCATATACCACTTAATACCTCTATCTCGAAAATTCCGGCAATCCTTGTACTACGAGTAGCTAGGGCCGACCGATCGTTTGACAATCGGTTACTGATTTTCATATTTTTTAAATATACCACAGAATAAATCATTAAGCTGGCAGGCCTTCACCGACCTGGTGAACGTTAAATGGTCACATATCATCGCAGTTAAATAGTTTCTTGAATCTAGCAACGAGTATTTTCTCATTTGAATAAAAAAACGGACCGAATACAGTAATTCGTTATTGCCCAACAACGCGATGCATGTATTTCGTGCTTATCGTGCGACTTATTTGCGGAAGCCAGTAAACATGCTACAAATACACACATTTAGTCAATTATTATGAGACAGCTCGGCGGTGTAATCTAGACGTATGAGCATTAAAGTAGTACCGCATTCTACTGTAAATAGTCTTCCACATTACGATCTCACAGCAAACACAGAACAGGAAATGTTTTCCATACATACCGGGCATACCAACACCGTGATTTTTAATCGAAATTGAGATTAACAACCATTCTGAAAATCGCTTGTCAAGAGAAGCTTATCTCTAATCTCTGAAGACATGAGTTATCCAATTTTCGTGATACCACACGCCAACTTAATTTTATAAATAATGCAGGAGCACTTAAGAATATCACTTTTGTTCGTATCGTGGTCTACAAGGCGTTAATAAAGTTTATTACTAAAAATGGCGTCTGGCAAAGACGTCTACTTCTGCTATTTTTTACACTTTTGTCATGTATTTATTATTATGAAAAGTAGTCTTCTACGCACTCAGCTATAATTTAGACGACCTTGACTACGCGGTCAATACAGCTTTTTAGTACATCACCTTATATTCTGCTTAGGTTACATTTGATAAATTGCCAGTTGTCACTACGTTTGTCAATAAGAAATTTGCAACCTGGTGAATTAAGATCACTTTACATTTATTTCAAATCTGCAGCTCTCCGATAAAGATTTGGATGTAGTGGGCTGGTTTACTTCCATGGGTAGTTGCAGCAAAATATTAACATGAATATAAGAGCAGTAAACTCGCTATGACATTAAAAAATTGCGCATGTTACGGATAAGTAAAGGTACTTCACTACTATCTGATGATTACCAAAATAAAGTCTAGTATGTTAGACTGCCATTAGCTTTGCTATGTTGTTCGGCAACTGATTAAATAAGATTGGATTGTAATTTACTTCTAGCACGCAAACTTGATTTAAAGGAAGTCTAAACTTATTTTATTAAATGCGTTTTTAACGAGAGCAATATTTAATTTATACCACCATATATATATTACAAATTTCTTATTACTATTACCACAAACCTATACACTCATCTATGAAACTAGCGTTAGTGCCCATACGTCATTTTCATGTTGCAGTCTACGCAGATATGATAAATAAATGAAAATAAAGGCAATTTTGCGAAATTAGACAGGCGCAAACCTAACAAAACAGATTTTTAAAAGATACTATCCCCTAAATTGCGCTACAAGAAAAAAGAATTTTGCGCAGAAAATTAATGAGTTTTAAACATAAATCTATAATGATAGTTCACCGAAATAAATATTAAAATATATATTCCCATGTAGTGACGAATTGTCATCAGATGATTATGATGATATAGACTAGAGTAAATGATCGCTATAGGTAATCCTAATGCATTTTCCGTGTCACGAAGTTCAACGCAGAACTAAATTTCACCAAATCCTTACTGGTGAATCAAATAGTGGCGGCACCAAAAATATGCCAATTAACATAAGAAGGCGTTAGTTAGTTTATGTCGCGTGGAGAAATGTTGAAATTTTAATAATCTCATACTACTGTAATGCGCGCTGCTTTATTAAATGGATTACTATTTCTTGAATAAAATATAGTGGAATAACAAGTCTCTTGCGACAAATATATTTGGAAAAGCTATCGCCAATTTTATATACACTTGTCAATCTAGTATCCTTCCTCAATATCACGAAAGAAATTACATTTTAAACTTTACTTTTGAAATGAAAGAGCAACATCCATTCCATAAAGGTTCCAAAATTTGCTAAAAGCCGTAGTGTGGTGTATGATTGACAGCTTTCATCACAAGCTGCCGTTGAAACCTAAATTAATGCACCAGGCGTGGTAGTGGTGGAGGGACGAATGTGTTCTTTAGTGTATCAAAATCATAAGCTGTGGTCAATTAACACACATCCGCCTTGAATGGCAGATCATCTGAATGCGTTCATCCCGAATCAATGCTCGAGATTTTAAAACTTCCGTCAAAAGTGAAACAGCGCATTCAGCTCTTAATAAGTTACGAAAACGGGAATGCTTTATGTTCTAACTCCTTGTTACGCTGTGAAGCCAGGCGAACTTTCCGTAATTGTTGTTAAGGCAAAAATCAATTTAAACAATACTCACTTCCAAAAAGCGAAGTAAAATAAACATTGGTTAGCGTAGTGCAATCACTAACCAACTTAACGGAAAAATTCGTTAATGTGGTGTTTATACTCTTCAAGAAAGTACTTATCACGCACATAAACTGGAAAAAGCACACACACGCACAAGAATGTATTATCAAGATTGCGCAAGCGTGCTCTATACAGTTAAATGAATACACACACGTACACTTCAGCCCAGCAGAAGTATATATATATATATATATATATATAATTTGTGAATGCATGCATGCATTTCAAGGAAAGTTGAGTCTCAAAATTCAAAGTACAAGGCAGTTGCCAGTAAAGGTAGAAAATGTTTACTCTACTAAACAAACATCGAGTTTTCCTCATTTTCATTAGATGGAATCAATATTGCAGTTAAAAGCTGTGGATTGTGATTAACTAATAGATTTGAATACTTGCAGACCAAAACGTGGATACAAAAAATCCTCAGATGGTAGATGGACGGACGACAAATTGTTTAATACGAACACAAGAGATGTAACGAACTGGCGTACGACAAAGACATCGTTGCACAAATAAACTGTGACAAGCAGAGAAAGCACAAGTCAAACTTGACGTTAAATAACGCATACGAAGATCAACATTGCATCAGTGTTTAAAGCCCGTTAATTCATTGCAGCATAGCGATGAAACTTACTGGTATTTGCGGGTTGTAAGTGAATACACAATAAAACGTCATATGAACCACTTATCCGTATTTTCTATGCTAGACAAGAAATATTCAGGAGCTGAGTTTACTGCTATACAAGATACGGCCAAGTAATGGTCCATTAGACATTAAAGCCATTTTAAAACGGGCCTGAAATTTCAAATTTTCTTTTTTAAGAGTGCTGATGTTAGATCAGGCATGTACAGTTACACCTTAGAGATCTAGTTAAATGAGCATTGGTTGAGAGGGCGGTGATAACAATTACATTACATTATGTACACGCATTCGTCAGTATAAACCAATCATTGTACATCGTAGAAAAGGCAATTCAACCAATATTCGTCATTTTTTGGGAACTTATCACGTAATGTCCAGTATTTGCCGCGGACAAGGCACGAACCTGGACCATTCATGTTGAGTTTTCGATAAGGATGAAACCGGTCTACTGGATGAATCGCCCTTTCTACACTATACAATGCAGTTTTTTCTAAAAATGTATGTACCTAATGTGTCAGGTGTTTATATCAAGATCGCGACCTTGATTTTAAAAAATCTTTGATAACTGTCGTTTCAAATTCAAAGTCACAGAGTTAAATAGCGAATGTTAATTTGCATGATCAAAGATGATCTTCACTAAAAAATCAAAAAATACAGAATTATTAGCTAGTGAACGGACTGTCATTTAGAACTATGCTTCAGATTTTTGCCAATGCCAAGATCAACAGAACATTGCCATTGGCCAAGAGTCGAGATCCATTAAAGACATTGCCTAAAATCCCCTCAAAGTAAAATTAGGACAAAAGACAGAAACTTACTGATTGCTGGAAAACGACAGTGGTACTTTTCTACATGTAACAGTGGGTTCTGGGCGTCCATGAACTTTCCCCTAAAAGTAAAAAGAACAAAAAGCACAATTTATAATTGATGGTTTACAGGAGATAAGCGAATTCCAGTCAGATCGGTGTAAATAACAAAATCCTGCTTGTGACTATAAAGGTTTACGTTCAAGTTCAAATCTGCTTCCTTGATACTTCTCCACACGTAGACAGCTCACCACAACATTAAAAATATATTTCCATGATTTTCTACGATGAGCTGTCGAGTGAAGAAGATAATTTTTAATAATTATGGAAAAAGCTCGCGAGAAAATATAAATTGAAACAAACCTTATTAGCCAAAACACGATTTAGGTCAACTTTATGTATGGCCTCTAAAAGATTATCAAACTTATATATATATATATATATATATATATATATATATATATATATATATATAAATTGAGTTTGATAATATATTATATATACAGCATACAGAAATAATAAATAAATCAAACAACAATATTTAATTGCGTGGGTGGTGATAATAAATCTTAGAAGTCAATCACCTGGGTCACCGTTGATTAAAAAACCATTTCGAAAATCTAAAATAATTGGGAAATAGCAATAATTCGACAAATGGAGTGCTTCATATCGATAAATGCATTCAACAATACGTATTGCTCTTTTAATAAAAAGTTAATAAAACGAAATTGCGAAAAAATACTGGATACAACATCTCAAGAGAAATAGAATCTCTTAAGTTTACGGTTAATCAATAGACATACGATTCATATTTTGCTTGATAGATAACTATTTGGTCTCCTGACGTTTCAAGCTCATCATCAGAAGTGGTTTCATACTCACACAAAAATTGACAATAGAGAATACACAAAATAAATAATACAAGTTGCCATTCTTAGAACCATTTCCTATTATTATTCATACAATTGCCATTAATAATATTTAAAATCAACTGTTAGCCTATTAAATTTTCCATTCAACACATTTAACATACATGAATATTTTTGTATAAACAAACATGCGAAGATTTATAATAATCAAGGTTGCGGTCTTGATATAAACACCTGACCCATTAATTACTTACATATGTCAGTATAAACTAAGAATTGTATAGTGTAGAAAAGGCAATTCATCCAGTAAAGATTTATACCCCTATGCCCGTCTATGGTTAATTACGTGGGTTTTTAATTTGCACTAATTCTCACAGGTTGCCGTGTAAATATAGTTATAAAGTCATCCGACCAGCCCTGTTTAGACCAGGCAATAGGTTAAATAACTAGTTTTAAGATTACGCACTTTACATTGTCAGGTACACAGCTTGTTTTTTAGGTGATTGATGGTTTCTCACGGGTCCTGTATCTCAGAATCCGTCCAAACACCGTTTGTCCGGAAATGTTTCTGCAAATCTTCATTCAAAAACATTTGCGTACAAGCAGCTGATGAACGGCATCTGAGTCTCAGGACCAGTGAAGACGAATGAATCAATTAAAAAAACAAGCTGTATATCTGGAAATGTAAAGGAATCAAGATTTTACCGATCTAAGAGTTTCAGTAGATTTTTGTTGCCTTCTTTATCCAACGAACTTTCTTAGGTGTGCCTGAACTCACATCCATCATATTTATCAACCAGAAACTTGCAACCATGCCAACCTACAGATAGAATTATTTCACCTAGTAAGTTGTTGACGTTGGTTTACGAAGTGGAAATAGATAGTAGAGAAGTCGAAATCGCCACCTAACAAATGAATGCAGGAACGGAAATTAATCAGAAAAACAAGAAAATGAGTTGAAACAGCGAAGGAGTTTGGAAATAGAAAGCGTGGTAGAGAGAATGAGACGGTCGAAGTTATCACGAAAATGGCTTTACATGTGTGCTTGCAAACGTGAGCTCAAAACGCTAAAAGGCAAAAAATACATTAAACCACTTCAAAAGCAGTAATGCAGAATTCATTATAAAACGATGCTGCATTTCTTTAAATCAAGTTTGCCAGCTTGAAGTAAACACCAAACCCATTGTATTTAAACAGTCGTCGAATAGCAGCAAAACTACCGCCGATCGCACGCACTGATGCGTTTCCACTTTCCATGATTATCATCAGAGTAGGACGGCAAGCTGACTAGCGAAGGTCGAAACGCGTCAGTGCGTGCGACTGGCGGTAGTTTTGCTACGTTGTTCGACGACTGGTTAAATACAATTGGATTGGTGTTTACTTCATGCTCGCAAACTTGATTTAAAGAATTGTTACCACCACCTGCGCAATCAATTTTTATTTAATTGTATTGCCCATATATATGATGCTGCACTACCTAAGGAATCTATCCCATATTTTAAAGTGTTGTTTGTTCTTGTGGGTTCGTGAAATGGAAGAACGTGTGAACTTTTGCACTACAAACATAATTACGATTGACTTTACAAGGTTAGTCGATTTTAAAGCATCAGCAATGATATTCATATTTATATTATTGTTAAGCAGACAGTTTGTGTTGTATATCCTCGTCACAAAACAATGATTAACTTTCTGGTGATATTTCGCAATCCATAATTGAAGTCGTTCTTAATGTCACAAGCATTATATCCACAAAAGCTGAAACTGCGTCAATTGTGTAGACAGTTTCATACAGTAGTTATCAGGATTCTAATAACACATAGTACAATGCAGACACAACCATATATAAGAAAATGTAATCATTATCATCGGCTACATTTTTTATACATTTCAACAAATACTAAGAGCCAGGGTGATGATAACAATTTTTAAATCAAATTTGCGAGATGGAAATAAACACCAGTCCCATTCTATATAACCAGTTGCAAATACATAGATCTATACGTGACACTTAATGCAACAGAAAGTAGTATTTTTAGGATTGGCGATAGGTTAGTTACAATGGGATTGGTGTGTATATCAAGCTGACAAACTTGATGTAAATAAAGTGCCAGTTTTATGTTTTTAAATGTATACAAGATAGTCAATTTCTGTCATTCTCACATCAATATCATCATTATCAACGCCATTAAAGCAGCACTATATCAGCAAAGTATAATAACGATTCACCGCGGAATGGCAATGAAGTTCTTCAGTTAAGAAAGTAAACCACTAATTGAAGACTGAAGATCAAAAAAGACGAAGAATGGAGCTAGTCTATGATGAAAGCATTATAAAAGCACATTAAAACGCGATTAACTTGATCAAGTATATCCTCAGACTGAAACTGTCAAATGCTTAAAATAAATACCTGTCATATTTATTTAAGCAATAGGACAACAACAAAACTTCCGTTAGTCTCACTTACTGATTGATTCCGACTTCAATTGACGATCAACAAACGGAAATAAAAAAGAAATTCAATATATATATACGATTATATCTCCACTAGTCGTTTTGCCCGCCAATTACTCCATTGATTGAAAAATATGAGAAACAAAACTAAGCATTAATTGGCACATAACTTGACAATCCCCATGGGATAATTTCGATTCAACAGTAATTACTTTCTTGTGCACAATTGTGGACATATTTCTACGAAATCACTGTGAAAGCTTTTAGAGAAATGCAGTAAAGCACACACCACAAATATAATACGGCTACAACACATTCTGACCTCAAACGTCTTAATTTATCCAGAGCCATTATTTTTTTTAGATAAAGTCTGCTGTCATTTATGAGCAAATAGAGAAATAGAGTGGTGCGTAGAACAGAAAAGATCGAAGTTGCAGGAAAACAATTTGAAAACAATAAAAATTGTTCGAAGGCAATGACGATAACAATAATTTTTATGGAAGTTTGTGGAACGCATAAAATTCATAAGTTGTAGTAGACAGTGTGCCAAATTAGGCTAATTGTTAACCGCGCCCTCAGTTTTCCTAACTTGAGGTAAGAGGACAAGTAGAAAATAGTTTTATTGTCTAGCAATCCACTAAAACACCTAACCTTCAAATTCTCCAGAAATCTATTCAAACCTCTACCGATAGCTTGGCTTAAAAATGTAAACACATCTAGCTAAATGTTTGGTCTGGATGGGTCTTAATTCTCGTAAGACTACCAGAACGTATTTGGTCTGCCTAACACATTTGCCAGTCTTCTAAAAGTCTATCCATTCCGCAATTGAAATATGTAAAGTTTAAAACGCATATATATGTGTGCAAATGTTCAACTTTCTACGATCTATAAATGTGGCAAAATTGCTCCTCTTATTCATTTATAATTGGCAGTCTTAGTACCACTTGTGAAATAGAATACAAAAAATATAAATTTCTTTAGCATCAAAACTTATATATTTTGACTTTGTCAAAGTAAGCACTAAAGCCTGTGCAGTTATTTCAATATTCGCACAAATTTAAAATAAATCAAACAATAATAGAATAAATCCCCGTAGATGTCCGTACGAGACTGGCAAAATGCAGTCATTTAAACCCATTCATTCGTATAAACTTTCTTTAGCAGGCAATTTTCAAATTTCTTCTGCGACCCCGTTTATATTTTAATTTTAACTTTCTATCCTATTGAAACAGTTTATCCTTTTCTAATTTAAAAATTTCCCGTGAAAATTTTGCGCCCGGGTGTTCAAAGTAACTTCCTCCTCCTCATCGGGATGCTACTAGTAATTATTTCCTTAGGAAATTAAGTATAGAAATAGGAATTGACATTTGTCATTTCAGTTTCATATGAATGAGTGAACACTTGCCGCTAATTATACGTAACAGGTTATTTTCATTAATAAACAAACACTCACACATATACAACCACACAGGCGTGTCAAACGCTTAACTAGAGAAACGTCAGCTGTTGTTAATTCACTGTAATTTCACTGGGATGAATGTAGACGTGCAGTAATTGATTATTCCTCAAATCCAAAACAAACGAGAACACACACACAGGCATGCCGTACGCTTATCTAGTGATGAGTTCTCAATAAGGACGAAACCGGTCTACCGGATGAATTGCCTTTTCTACACTATACTATTCTTAGTTTATACTGACATAAGTAATTAATGTGTCAGGTGCTTTTATCAAGATCGCAACCTTGATTATAGTTATCACCGCTCGCGCAACAAATGTTCGTTTAAATTCTTGTCACGTAACACGTTCCTTTTAAATGTCAAATTACGTACATGAATCTAGCTAACACTTGCCCTTCAGTCAGGTTTAAAATAGTGGAGTCAAATTTTGAGGCTATGCTACAGAAAATTATTGTTAAATTATCGATTGATCTGGCTGGCAGCACGGGCTTTTACTTACGAGTTTCCTAATATTGACAAAACTCTAGGAGTTCTTTTCTATACTATACACTATATAAATTGAGAATCGACTAAAATAGAATAAGAATACGACATATGGGCCATTTAATGGGTGTGACTATAAAAATTTTCTAATTGAGAATTTGAGCTATGAAAGACGGTATTTACACTATTCCTGTAAACACACACACACACACACACACACACATATATATATATATATATATATATATATATATATATATATATATATATATAAATCAGTGAAACGAAATCGAATGCCACTGGATGAATGGTGTGATGAATTTTTCGTTATACTACCTTCAATTTTCCAAGTACTTCCGGTTTAAATACACGCAGAATCTAACAAATCTATCTTTAATGGCAGAAAATATTTTCACGAAAATAAAAGCATAGTGTTATAGAGTCAAATTCGTCAAGATAAAAACACTATTCCTACATTCTTATTGCACTTACAACGTAAAAAGTGTATTTCCACTTAGAAGGGAGCGGACCTGAGAACGCAAACCAAATCAAGCATACCTGATAGGCGTGGATAAGGTCTATAGATTGTGGCGTAATGCTCAATTAAAAACGTTTCAAATTATTACGTATTACAAATGAACAGGACTTAAAAATAAACTCTACAGTCATTGAGAGCTACAGATTAGTCAATAGAAATAACTAAATATGATGTAATGGTGGATAATACACAGCGATTCCTGTGTCTACTGACAGGTTTACGATTTGATTCAAGCTAGTATAATCTTTATGTTGTGAAAGAGACAGAAGAAATGGCGCTGGTACTAACTTCAAGTTCGCAAACACAATTTAAATAGTCGTTAATATAGCATACATAATCTACTATGTAAAACTAGTCAGCTTTCCGTCATGCCCTCATGTTGACCATGGAAGATCAATACGCACCAGTACTTTGGACATAAGTTAGTTCTGCAATGTTGTGCGACTAGTTAGGTACAATGGGATTGGTGTTCATTTCAATCTCGCAAACTTCATTTAGCTTATTATCAACACCCGCGCATTTTATGGTGCAACTGTATAACATACATGCATGTGGCGAAAGCTGTCAACAGTTAATGTTAGTGAATGACTGGAAATTGTGCAGAAGAAATTTCCAGTCAATTAAAATAAATGTGAGATTAATATATATATATATATATATATATATATATATATATATACTATATATATCATACACATATATATGCATTGCGGTTTGATCCTCGCTAATCAGTTTTGCCGATGGTGATAAAAGAGGTTCGAAATGCGTCAATATGCGTAAATGCCGACGATTTTGCTTTACTGTGTTACTGAATAGATACACTATGATTGTTGCCTATCTCAAACTCACAAATTTTTATTGAAGGAATCCTAGACTTATCCAAGTGATAGCTAATGGACCAAAAATACAGCGGTACATCAGCAGTGCGTATAATGACAATTATACCACAACACTAATGAGCTTGATCATATCAACAACAGTAAGTCAGCCGTTGGCATAACCGACTGGGGCCATACAGGCTCATAATTCTGGTCGAGAGACTGCCAAGAGTCAGGCAGTTTACAGGATGGAAATTACTATGGCTACGAGACGGTTAAAACAGTGCCATAGATAAAATTACAGAATTAACGTTAAAGTGGATTGGAACAACATGGTAGGCAGTTAGCGATATTCGGCAATGCTGAATGCATTTATGGAAAAGACCACATGTCGCTTATTACTCACCTAAAGAGGGCAAAAATAAAATATGGCTGAAGCAAAATGAATACATAAAATACACAATTTAGTACGTTTGCACACCGGTGTTTTGTTGCACACATTATAAGCACATTTTCTGCATGCTGCACGCTGGTTTATAAATATATCATAAAATTACGGGATCATGAATTATGCTTACAACTGTAAACGAAGTAAACGCATTCACAGTTAAACTTTATTGATACCTTTATGAAATAGCACACACTAGAAACATGGTATACTGACCTCGGCACTTACACATGTTCGATATCATATATATATATATATATATATATATATAATACGAGGTTCATGATACGCAAGAGATATATCTGACTAATTGACTGAAATATTAGCTCCCAGTCACATTATGCTACAACATATCGGATTAAAATACTGGTTTTCTAGTTTTTGTACGAGCCGATAAACACGAATATAGCTAAGTAGTATTTAAATCAGAAAGGAAACTATACGAGTATGCCATTGTTAAAAGCAAATTCTGAAGTGGCGCTCAGTCGAAGAATTATCACCGATTCCTGGATAAGAGTACCTAGGTTACGAATAGAAAAAAGCATGACTTATTTGACGTCTCCCAAACAGAATGTTCTATAAGAACCTAAAGGACTAAATTATAGCTAGAAATTGGTCCGTGTTATGAATTCCTGTGCTACAGTAGACACCCTACTAAATTTACCAGTAGATAGTATGATAACACTCCAATAGGCGAATGTACGACATTATCACCTTTCCCCACAAACAAGATTGTAGTTCAATGCTGTTACCATTTCAAATGTCAATAAACTGTCACGAGTAGAGAATTGGCCGCAGTTAAAAGGATAAAAAATGTCAAGTTACGGCAAGGTAAAAAAGGTAATCAATTAAACAATCAAAATCGAACTGATTGTATGAAACTGAACTCAAAATTTCTTGCAACTGTTTGCTAATCAACCTATCAAATTGGACAGATTAGAAACTAGGCAACACTGTAAGATCTAATCAGAAGATAACTAATTATGTAAGGTCACGGTTTGTTGAGGTGACCTAAGTCGAATAATGGAATAAAAACGGAACCTCGCTGATTATAAAAGAGACGTAGATAATCAATATAAATAAAAGAGATATATTAAAGAGTTTCAAATATTAGAGCGAAGATATGTGCAAAAAAAGAGAAAATAAGCATTTCATTGTTTAAACTTTGTGAAAAAAACTGAAAGATGGACCTATTGCTTTTGGACATTTCAGAGAGTATTGATTTAGTCACGATTTTGTTCAAACTGAAGAGAACTTGACATACATCTGTTAACTTCTATTTACAAAAAATGACCATTATTACGAAGAAAGCATATTTAGAATACTCTTGTATATTAGGTGTTGCGCACCTAGTAACAAATTAGTTCAAATACGACAATGATAAACCAAAGACAGCGTGAGCGAAAGGTATAATCTCACGTACACATGCATTTGAAACTTACTGGCGACTCATCAGTAGAAGCTGGGATTAGGCTCTATATGCCACTATATATTTGTTCAAAAAATATGACTTGATATTCCATGACTAACTATTGTGGGTTTAGAGAATTCACAGAATTAAATTGACCTTTCAAAATTAATCCCACACTGTCGCACAACGACAATTTTACTGACTTTAGATGGTTTATTAGTTTCCTTCTTCTTAAATGGTATCCCACCCTAAGCTGATGAGTGCCATCACATGTGCTCACCATTTGTCTAAATGCTGAAATCATGATATTAATGACATCAGCGGAACTTCTTCATTGAAGTTTGTGTGTGTATAGCCACAAAAACATTATGTAACTTCCATCTTATTGTTGGCTATTCTGCTTTTCCTACTGTAGTTCGCATTAGGAACACTTGGGAACCTGTGTTTGCCTCACCATCGCCTTAAACACACGGCTTCGTGAAATCCAGTGGCATCTAAACGTGAGGTCTGTGCAAAAAGACGTTTATTTCTAGACACTTAAATGGGTTTAATTCTGAGTCTAGCAACTAAATAGAGACCTTGGTAATTGGAACTCTACTGCAACGTCACGTGCGAGAGATTCCTGGGAGATTTTTGTTTATGTAAGCATTTATTTGTTTGTTTTAGCTAAACAATTATGAATACTACAATTAGTAAACGATGTTTAACTTCATGTTTGGTCTGTTTTCTTGTGGCAAACATCCAAAAGTTGGTTTTTCCTGGGGTATGGTGTCAAACATGGCAATGGAACTTAAAATGAAGCTCCTAAATGTAGGTAAAAATTTCTAAAAACGTGGTTCAACAGAATTTTAGAAAAATATATTTGTGGATGGCTTCAAAGTGACAGGAACAGTGACAACACATAAATCAATACAAAGGACCAGCTGTGCACCTGGAAATGTAAAGAAATCGGGATTTTATGAGTGCTATCAATTGTCCCGCATCAGACAACTGCGAGAACAACTTGAAATTAATAGTTGTCAGAATGACGGCAACCGCCATTTGAACCTAGAGGCATCTGCTTCAACCTCTCAATCATTCACTACGCCACCTGTGGATAGTTACAAAATGAGGACGAAACCGGCCTATCAGATGAATTACAGTTTTGTCCATTCCAAACACTGATAACACTCTGCTGTTATACATAAATCCAACAGAATCAATTTAATGTCACATCTCTGAAATTCGCAGTCTTATTCTGACATATTGTGACCAGCCTGTTTTGCATTCGCGTAGGGTTCAAATGAATCAAAATCGAAAAACATTTTATACAATTCTTTAAATCAAGTTTGCGAATTTGAAGTAAACACCAATCCCATTGTATTTAATCAGTCGTCGAGCAAAATAGCAAAACTACCGCCAGCCGCAACGCACTGACGCGTTTCGACCTTCCATGATCATCATCAGGGTGCGACGGCAAACTGCACTGCAAATACGTGGAATGCATGCAATGCGCACATCCCGTGAAATGTTGATGGGTTAAATAACTCTACAAAATTTTTGTAGATATAACTCCTCCCGGAAGTAGCCATATCAATTGTTGAGGAGTTTCTCAACAATAACAAAACCACGGCCCATTAAATAGATTGTGCCTTCTGTCGAGCTATACTAATAACTTTGGAACTTCATACCGCATCAAAACACGAAATTGTAGGTGTCCCAAAACGTGATTTAACAAGATTACACATTCGTCTCATTTAAATGCAACCTTCTTGTCGTAACTATTTAACATGCGGTGAATGTCAAAAACTCTTGTGTTATTAATTAGGTCTATCCTTGTGTGCACAAGGAATAGAAACAGGCCCCTGAAGGCTTAGCGAATTCAGCGACACAAACAAGCAGAAAGAGAAAGAAGAAAAAGAGAGTGAGAGAGAAGAGGCTTGTACAGAGGTGAGAAAACTTGTATTTAACATTGTGTCATGCTGTTCATGGCTTACTGAGCCTAAATATAGGAGCAGAAAATTCTAAGGAACCTGACTGAGTAACATAGTTAATCGCATTTACGGTCACAAATGCACAAACGTTTTCTATTAATATATAAACAACTAATTCACCGACAGCATTCATCCCAGTTGTATAACAATTGCTTATACACACGCACACACACACACACACACACACACACATATATATATATATATATATATATATATATATATATATATATATATATATATATATATATATATATATATACTCTCTCTCTTTCTATATATATATATATATATATATATATATATATATATATATATATATATATATATATATATATATATATATATATATATATATATATATATATATATATATATATATATATATATATATATATATATATATATATATATATATATATATATATATATATATATATATATATATATATATATATATATATATATACTCTCTATATATATATATATATATATATATATATATATATATATATATATATATATATATATATATATATATATATATATATATATATATATATATATATATATATATATATATATATATATAGTACAGATAATGATGATTGGTTGTCGACTTTATGATAGCTATTGCAACATTGCAAAAATAAATTCATAATGTTATTTTATTTTTATAAGTAACGTAAACAAAACCAACAAAGACAGATTACAATACTTGAAGATGATGACAAAAAGCAAGGTAAATAATTTTCGTCAATTAGGCAATCAGTAGAAATATGGTAAAATTGGAAATGATTCAAATAATAGCGTTTATGAAGATGACTTTAAGATTAATTATGATAAAGTTATCAATAATGCTAGAGAAAACAATTGACACGCGTATGACGGTGGAAAATTTGAACTCGCAAAGCCAATGATGAACAGTTCTTAGGCGAGCATCTGATAAATACAAATCCCATTGAATCTAACCAGTCGCACGTACCAAAGTGCAGGTAGTCACACATACTGAGCACGATGGCAACCCAAATAAAGAGGATTAATCCGTAATACGTATGTAAGTAACGCGAAATTAGGTATACTGCTCTCATCTTTAATAGTCACGCTTAACACGTACTAGCATGGATTTTTTAGACTAAACTGTAATTAGTAATTTCATTTAGATACTGGTGGTGATGGATTTCTAATATTTATTCAAATGTGTACTATGCGTTGCTCACCTAGTAACCAATTAGTTCAACTATGACCAGATAGATAAATCATAGTCAGCCTAAACAAAAAGTTATAATCTAGTGCACATTCGTTTCGTGATCACTGACGACTCATCAGAAGGAGCCGGTATTACGCCCTTTACTCTCTATATATTTGGGTGAGGAATGTGGGTAATTAAACTGGAATTTTAGGATGACGTAGGACATTGATATTGTTGCTGTTGATTATAATTCAAATAGCAGAAAAAATCGACTGCTAGTGTTCAGTACTGTCAATCCTTAAAAATTTCTGGCTTTGGGACAAAACATTCCACGACGGTCTAGCTGTAAGCCGCTAAGCCACTAAGCCATGTTCGTGACATTGGACGCACGCATTTAGATCGTGATCAAGAAGAACGGGATGTTTTTGAAAAAGGTTTACAATCCAGAAATGGCCGAAAACATGTTTTCAAATTAAAAACTGAAAAAGCAATCGCTGAAAAATTGTCATTCGTCGTGTAAAATAAAATCAACTATGTGAATAATGTTTCAAATGCTTGTAATGCGCACGGCTAATCGTATTTAACCAGTGTTCACGTCAAGCTCGCAAACAGGATTTAAAGCATTGTTACCACCACCCGCGCAATAAATTGTTGTTAAGTAGTTTCGGTAAGTTGGTATTTACCTCTTGTTCCAAACTATTACTTAACATTTACGCAAAACATTTTGATCATTCAGTCTTAAACCAACGTAACTAAATGAGTCATGCAGCTAGAACCGCTTTAGGTTTAAGCTTTGATTTGCATCGTTGTTTAGTTAATCATACGAACGCTTAGCCTACTCTGCTTATACAAGTGTAGCTTTACTACTACTGTGTGATTGTCTGCTCGCGTGAACTTGCAATTACCAAACTCCTTATAGTTGTGTCTAAATATCTGTCTGTCTGTATTTCCTTTCTGAATAAAACCAGTGAAATCAGACAACACAATATCAAGTGGAGAGTACAGTTCATGACTGAACAAAGATGTAGAGAAAAATGAACAAAACAGCAAGAACACTGACATAATTGATAAAAATGCGCGGACATTTTCTAGCCCTTCTAGATATGTAATTTTACGAAAAGTTTCATAAGTGGTAATCATAACAAATTGTCTTGGAAAAGGCATTACACACACACATGTATATATATATATATATATATATATATATATATATATATATATATATATATATATATATAAATTCCTATTTAGTGGACACAAAATATAAGTGGCTGTTGAACGCTTCAACTATTAGGGAGATTAAAATACATGTTATCTTGTTGAACTGTGAATTTTATCATAAGATAAGCATTAAAATGAAATCATCGGATTCTTTGTGAGTCACTCCGATGTCTATTGCGTAGTCTTAGATGGAAAAAGCTATTTATGCATAAGAGTGCATTAACTAATTTTTACCTTCTACATGATAAAGCACATGGCATTCTTAAAGCATACATGGCGTGCGTCTCGCTCATTCCCTGTCAGATAAAGTTCACCTTCTGACCTGCACATGGCGTGACTGTTATGGACAACTGAAATGGTACTAGAGATCTAAAACCAGAATGATACTCAACAGTCTTGAATGGTAGGAAATCTAACAGGTGGAAAAAGCAATCGTAATAGTCTTTTCTTTCTATGAATGAACCGATATTTACCTAATGGGCACCATTTCTTCCATACAAATTTTTTCTCCTGTTCTGCTTTAAATTCAAATAGAATAAAATTATTCAACATGAGTCAACTACCATACTACTAAGGCGAAGTAAAATATCACACAATAGTTTTGACAACAAAGCGTAATTCTAAAGTCAAATCTTTAAATTAACATACATTACGGTTATTTAAATCAAGTTTTCATAAAACAAATAAAGACCAATCCAATATGTCGAAATTATCACCAGACACACGTAATGTTGATCTTCCATTATCATCACCAGAGTTCGGCATTTAACTGACGAGTGGGATCAAACTGTAATTTTTGTACGAGGCGAGCAAATTCACATACAATGTACTTGAATAGTCAGTTGATGATAAACGTGGAAGGCCGAAACGCGTCAGTACGTGTAACTGACGGCAGTTAACTGGTGTTCGAAATGTTAAAATGAATATGATTCGAGATTTTACAAGTTCGTAAAAGTAATTTAATGAATTGTAATCGCACGCGTAATGGATGATTGCCAACGAATATTTCATGCTTCCAATCATTCAACTATTTAACACGAGATAGCTCTGCCGTAAAATACCCGACAAGCCGTTACACTGAAAGTGCATGCAGTATATTGTGTACATCATCTGTTTATCTTTTTCCTGTCAATGCTTAGCACAGACGTGTATAGAGCATAAGCATATTAAGCAGCCCGATAATTAATGCAAATTTCACTTTTGTTATTGTGAAGTTTTCAAAGTAAGGTTTGGTTGCTGGGAAAAGCTGAAATTGAGATGTCGGCTCGCAAGTATTTGGCCTAACGGCAGTAATGAGACAAGGTAGGATTTTTAACAGGTTCAGTTTGTGTTAAATAAATCTTTGTGAAATGATGGTGAGAATATCGCTGATTTAAAAAAAGAAAGTGCATCGCGACGGTAAATTGCGCAATTACTGCCCAGACGACATGATCCTTTTTTGAGCAACATCAGTTTCATTCTCGTTGATATGGACACACACACAAATGCATGACGCACGCACCTCTGGTAAAATGTCAGTAATCACCATGATTTCAGTCAGGCATAAGTGTAAATGAAGCCTTTAGGACGAGATTTCTTATTAGCATTGCTGTTTCTCGATAATTCCTGTAATGAGCTGTCGATTGACAAGAATGCGGAGTATTGAGTAAAAAATTCAATTTTTAAAAAAATGCTAGCAACGAGAAAGCAAAACTTCCTAGGCGAAACAGCATTGAAGTGATTGTGCAAACGCTTAAAGCTAATTATATTTCTTTTATCGCAGAGTATTCTTCCTTCAAACGATTCTACCCGTCCATAATATTGAAAATAATGATGATCATTCTGTGCCTGACCCCCATTAAAACATAATTATGTTCCCCTTTCAGGTACATAATTAAATTAATATATATATATATATATATATATATATATATATATATATATATATAGAGAGAGAGAGAGAGAGAGAGAGAGAGAGCAAATAAAGGAACAAATATGCACTGCACGAATAAGCTACCGAGTGCAATGCCTCTTTCTATGCCACTTTAAGGCAGCAAGTACAGACATAGTTGCTGGGCCAGTGTAACCAAAGTTAGGAAAAGTTTCCAACCGATTTTACAACCCCATCACCATGTTATCTTGAAATTTTGCAACAATAAAATATTTTAACTTTGATGAATTAAACATAGTATGCCCTACTAAAATATGCACAAACTGTACATATTTAAAACTTAGCGCACAATAAATGTTGACAGACTAGTAAAATGCGGTGAATTCCTTAAACGAAATGTCCGCCAGTAATAAAAATCATTATTAGAGTAACAATCCATTGGGACACAAAAATGGAAGTCAAGAGGCATTCACATAACTACCATTAGGTTACTGGCATAACTTTCCTCGTGAAAACAAAAAGCGTTTACGGTGGGCTTAAATATGTATAACGGTCACGGGCCCAGAAACGCAAAAGGTAAACCTTTCAAAGTCAGTTCTAATGAAGACGTTCTGGCTTAGCCGCTTAACTAGCCGGAAGCTAACAATCGTATGGATGCACAACAATAGAATATATAAAGTAATGAATGATACAGGCGCACGCTCGTTTCACATTTTGGTGTTTAGTAGATTTCCAACATCGCGTGATACGCATCAATAGACTGGCCATCACAATTAACACCCACAGGCCCACCATGACTCCTAAGTATGCGATCACATATAAACATGTAATTCGATTTGCTAAAAGCCAACTAATGTGACTGACTCGATCCCAGACATTTTGAGACTGAATACCGGCGGAACTATTGGATAAAAAACAAATATAATGATAGCTAGTTAACACGTCATCATCACCCTCATGCACAGCCATAAAAAAACCAATAGTGACTAATATTTCACTGGCACAAGTCGTTCATGGTAATATATGGACTGTAAAAGAACACTAGGTCGCCCATTCCTAATGAGGATGGTTTGTTTTCGGAGTTTTCCTTCTCCTAGATAGTCTGCCAACCAAGGCTGAAAAGCATTATCTGCCCAAATTCCAGTGGCCAGTTTCCTTCAGTAGCCGAAACTTACTGCGTAGTTAGACCAAACTCGAGGCTTCACGGAAAACGGGATGATGTCTGTGTTCCTTTAGACTTGGCATGATTCATGCTACCATTCCCGGACTGACAAGCTTGTTCCCGCCGGTCTTCAGGCTGGAATTTCTATGGCTACGGGCCACCTCATCACGTTTAACTCATTTCCAATCCTTCACAAAAGAAGTCTTCTAATAAAGCACATTTAAGTCAACTTTTGAACAAAGTTAAATCGTTTCAAGACCTAAAATGTAATAGCGTACATGAGCTCAAGAAGATGCAAAAATAAAGTAAACGAGCATCGCTACCATACTAAGAGAAAAATTCTTTTTATTATTTATGGAGCGGACACCCGTAGGCTTTTGCTGGTCTCTGAGGCGAGCGGATAAGACAAAAGTATTCGTCTACACAGTCACTAGAAGACTAGGAAATTTTTTGTGTGTATTAATAAAAAATCACTGCGCATAAAAGAAAGCATAAAGAAATACGTGGATGAGTAACAACACTTATATACCACAGTTGCTATGACACCAATTAAACAGAATACGCGACAATTTTTCCTAACCAGACACATCTTGTGTGGGCGTTTTTTGTCTGATAAGGGTGAAATTTAATAACTATACTAAATAAAATATTGGAAAACAATTACTTTAGCAGAGAAAATAATTAGAAAATCCATTGTTTTTGCGTGAATAAAGAGGCACGCACAAGAAACAACGACGTCATCTAAAGTTAGCACATGTTGTAGTGGTGTTAAAGCAGAGTGCCAGAACCTGTTAACAAGCTAGCCTAAACGCGATTCCAATTGACAACCCACACGAATCCCCAAAGCTCCTAATTTTCATTATACAACAGCAATATTCGCAATAAGATAAACTTCAGCCAAACGGATGTCATGCCCGCAGACGAGGTAGACATTGCAAAGAATTGCATTTTGATAAAAAAAAACATCGAGAGTTAAATGCTTAAGTTTAAGAAGATGTGCAAATAACGCCACACACACACACCAAGAGACGAAGAGTTAAAGTGTCAAATGTGGTGAAAATAATACCTACCGTTAGAAATTGACGCGGACATTAATGTTAAAGGTTCTAACTGATGAGAAGTATCAAAGACAAATCTCAGTGTATCTAAACACTTGCAAATATAGCGATACTACCGCCGGTTGTGCGACCGGCTTGTTAGAATTGGATTGATGTTTATCTCAACCTCGCAAACATTATTTAAATAATAATTGTCACTTCCTGCGCAATTAATGATTGTTTAATTGTTCAACGAAGACCAGTTTCGTAGTTAACCATTATAAATTAAAGCAAGATTTTTTTTTAAAGGATAGATATCCGAGTTTAAAAATAGTTATTACAGAAAAACAATATGGACTTACAGTAATGTTAATAGGTATACCGCGCGATGTGTAGATTTCTTGATAGTTAACAGTCATTTCTGGTTTACCTGTAGAAAAATGTTAAAAATGATAAGACTTTAAAGCACTGTTGCTAGAGGAAATAGTTAATTGTTGTCAATTTTTGCTCTCGCTTTTTAATTTTTGCATCTGCAGATAGCGACTTCTAGTGTGTAAATGTGATGAGTAAAAGCAAACCAGACATCACTACCGGTAATTGCCTGATCTGCGTTTTGACTAACGCGGCTTTTATTGTTCCAGTAGATTTCTTTCTTTAAGACAATCCGGCTACCTTTATCGGTAGCCTTCTTCAGTTGGTCCATCCTCACTAGTTTAACAAACGAAACTAATGAAGCAATTGAAACTCTTATGCACCTGTATCAGTCGCGATCTCCGAAAGTATGCCCGTATCATCAGAGCGGAACACTAATCTAGATCTTATTTAAGGATGATGGCGACATAATTTGAGGGGAATTGACTAGCTTTTCCGTACAATATGGAATGAAGAGACCGTGAAGGTTGCTTAGAATGTGTCCAATAACATTCCTATCTTCAGAATTCGTTCGATAACAACTGTATGACGAGTTTTTTCTACTCCAAGTATATTACGCCGTCTGGGCGCGTCACGTGAATCAGATACTAGAGAAGAACAAGAGGGATTTCGGTTAGTAAAGTGTTGTATACACAAAATGTTTACCTTAGGAAAGAACTTGGAAAACGACAATGTATATCGCCGAAAAACAAAGCAAAACTACCGCCAGTCGCACGCATTTTTGTTGTTCGACGACTGGTTAAATACAATGCGATTAGGAATTACTTCAAGCTCGCAAGCCTAATTAAAATAATTTTCACCACCACTCGCGCCATTATTTATTGTTTAATATATATCTCGGCCTTTCTAGACGCCAAGGTTGCATTTAACTAAGTAGATCGCAATATTCAATTTGATATTATGTCGAAAAGTGGTATGCCGATCAAATTTGTAATTATTATACGCGCTCCTACACAAACATTACTGTTCATATTAAGGTCTCCAACTAATTAACACACAGAGCTTTACCACCAGACAGCTCAATTTCCCTAATTTTGTTTAATTTAGTATCAGACGCTGTTTTGGACAACACTCCTTCATACGTTCAGAATGTGGGTGTATCCCAGGCAGTAAATTATTCGATCTTGACTATGCATACGATTATGTAATATTATTATTCGACAGCCGAGATTAAGCTCAGACAACCTTGAATAGATGAGCAGTTATGTTTCATCGATCGGTATGAAAGTCACATTATCTAAATGAACGATACTACTACATGATCGGCAAAGACTCGCTTCAACTCTGCGGCTGCAAGGTGAATATCTGTAAAGGTCAACTTATTTCTGTGCTACCTAGGAAAATATCTCATCTCAACTAGATCCTCATTCGTAGATAACAACTATTCTTCGTTCAAATTATTATTTATGTCATTATTATCTTTTACTTTAAATTAATTTTATTAATTGTTTTATTTCTTTTCTCTAAATTCTCATGGTATACGGCAGTAAAGCATGCGTTACTAAGTGGTTTTGTATTACTGGCCGGGATGATGATAACGATGTGATTGTGTGTGTATCCTATAATACTAACTTCAAATAGTACTGTATTCCGAATTTTCATGGTGACCGTTTCGTAATGACAGATCGGGGCGAGTTAGTTGCGAAAAACTTGGTATAAAACTATGGATGACACGCCATAAGCGGGTCTTGTGGTATTGAAGATGACAGAAGTGATGGCACTACTTTAGCACTGTCAACGTCCAACAAAACGTTTATGATAAAAAAAAATAATTCCAAATGATGCGTAGAATGTACATTTTTATGGATTATGGACGAAAGATGATTAATTTAACAGCATAAAAGGTAGTACGTGTTGCAGAGTAGGCAATTCAATACGTAAATACATAATTTCGTTAGCTTTACTCCGTTAAATCGACAAATTTGAAACTTATTAGTCGGATAAAATAAATAAGACTTACTGTCCTCTTCAATCACAATCTGAACACGAGACATCGAACCTTCCGACACTTCATCAAGCGTCAGGTTCAAGAGCGTGGGTTCACCAGCAAGTTTAGGCATGTCCTTTGTCTCATTTGTTGAAAGAAGAGCCTCGGCTAGGCAGGTGAATGTGTCGCCCACTTTTACGTTGATCACGTCTGACGGTTGCACCACTCCTATAACCCTTGGAAGACGTATGGTGACCGATGATATAGCGATCGCCCTTTCTCCCGGTTCTGCAGATGTAGATGATTTGACAACACGTTTGCTAGGATCGCTAACACCATCCTTTAGAAGGTCATTACCACAGGTGTTAAGAAAAAGTAAGCGAAATTACTTTCAAGCAGTTCAGAAAGAGATTACAAATCATAAAATTTCAATACCCATTAGAAGAATACATAGAACGACGGAGAACTTGGTCTCCGAAACGAGTAGATCTAGAAGATTTTATTCGATGAAGGGTATACAAATTGCGGCTTGATCTCTGTGCTCTCGTACACATACGCAACAAGATTACTAGTTAAATTATGCGTTGAATACGTTAAAAGAATTAAAATAAAGTTTTCAAACTTGAAATAACGCTCATGTCCATGTTCCTAACAATTCGCAGAACAAAGCAGAGCTAGCGTCCGTTACATGTGTTAACGCGCCTCGTCCATATATGGTCATGGCCAGAGTACGAAGGGAAATTTGCAAAAAACTACCAAATTGGACATGCAGACACACATGAACGAAGATCTACATCTTCCACTCGGTGGGCTGCCGAAAGCATATGCCAATAAGACAGAGCCAACCGATCCTCTCTAACGGATTTCAGCCTGGTGAGGACACGGTGCCGCGTGATCACGTGATTGGTAAAGTGAATAAGTGTCGCACTAAGAAATGGTTGTCATACTATTCCTGCAGTTTATAGCTGTCCATCTGGGTTGCTCGGGTAATCTGGCGACACAGGGTTTTTAATTAGTCTGTGAAGCAATGCTCAAACCTACAAAATCGATGCTCCATATTTTAGCTTCATCAAATACCAATCTTAAAATTTTATACAGCACAGTTAGTGCAAACTATACGCTCTGACGTCTCAGATCAATTTTTAAAATTACATTTTATTCAAATACAAAATTTCTAATATATATTAGATTCGTTTAAGAAAATATGTGTTTATGTATGTGAAGACAATTTTCTGTTTAGTTATGTACGAATTATTTAGAGTATCTGCGATTTTCTTACGTGGGTGATAGATTTACACCATCAGTTCCGCATATATCCCATTGATCCTTATTTCCAAGTACGCGTTGAGCTCGGTGCCGCGGTGGCTGTGTGCTGATTCGTCCCCTAACACCGAAGGATTCCTCATTATTCGTACTAACGACTGCAAATGAGGAAAGATCTAATCTCGGTTGACTGGCTACGTTTCGGTACCTCATTTCGAGTACCTTCATCATGCTTCTAATATCACACAGTACAATGCTGGCCCCGCCAGATTTAAGCAAATATGATGGCAGAAGTGTATAGTGTGAGATTAGAAGGATGATCAAGGTACTCGAAATGAGGTACCGAAACGTTGCCAGTCAACCAAGATTAGATCGAACCACATTTCCAGTGGATAGTACAAATCTGTGTGGAAGCCTTCGGAGTGAGGGGGCGAGTGAAACAATAATATAATAATTCCTTATTTATATATGTTCTTACGTAAGTATGCAGGTATGTATGAATATATGTATGCATTAATGAATGTAGGTTGTACGTTTGTATATATGCATGTATGCTTGTATTAGCACATGCATGTGTATGTATGCATGTATGATGTGTGTAACTGTTAATACATGAATTAATTTATGTATATTTGCATGTATGTGCGTTTACTAGTATGTGTCTCTGACAGTGTACGTATGTGTATGTAAAAATGAATGAATGCTTGCTCTTGGAGCTTAATCACTTTTACGCCCAAAGGAAAACTGTTTCTGGGCCCTTGGGTGCCAATTCAAGTGGAAAACTACGAAAGAAACTGGTATAAAGTGTTTGACAGAAAACACTAGCGTGTTAGATGGTGTGAGTGGAGAAAAATCTAAATAGTGACACTCATTTACACCTG
Source organism: Eudiplozoon nipponicum (assembly GCA_029291075.1). Lineage (NCBI taxonomy): Eukaryota > Metazoa > Platyhelminthes > Monogenea > Mazocraeidea > Diplozoidae > Eudiplozoon > Eudiplozoon nipponicum. Next base: position 133,055 of record JAQBSW010000046.1, on the reverse strand, counting down.
TTTTAATTGCATAAAGTCAGACATGATGATAAATGCGCTATATATATATATATATATTTCCAGAGATAAGTCGATTTTACGCCTGCACAGAGACCGACATTCTTTCCTACCTTCACCGTAGAGCCAAATATAACAACAACAACAACAACAACAACAACAACAACAATAATAATAATAATAATAATAATAATAATAATAATAATAATAATAATTAATAATAATGAAAATCAACCAGACAGAGAAAAAATGCAAACAGGAAAATGTTCAAAACGACACCTGATTTCTCCGTATCAGACAATGCACGAAGTAATTTCATCTTGCATTTAATTGCGAAAACCATTTATAATTCGACTTTCATATATAAGTATACCCACTTTATATATATATATATATATATATATATATATATATATATATATATATATATATATAAACATATTTTCGCATTTATATGTGGGTATGAACAAAAAATAGATTCTATCACCAAGGCACATGAATGCGAGAAGTCTAGATGCCGCCAACTGAGGTGTCTTATCACCACTTCGTTTCATTTTTTAAAATCGCAAATCCAATTATATTAAACTTATAGATAAGTAAGTAGATTAGCTATACTATAAGAGATCGGAGTTTCCAAATGATGTACAGACGAGCTGAAAATAAAACAGAAACTACCAACACATCCACTTCACTACTTCTAATCTTGTTTGTGCGTAGGACAACAGAAAAAACTAACGTAATAAGGAGTAAGCGACGTCAGTCACCTTCCAACGAACTCCATCGAGAACTTGCGTGTACCAATGCCATCAGAAGAACGGACTAGGGCAATTGTAGCCTCTTTATTAAACAGTGGGAATATTTAATAAATTCTCTTTTAGGATTGGCACCGGCTTGCTTCTTCTACATGCGTTATCCCTTAACCATAAAATGCTACCAGTACAATGATTTATCACATTTTACTGTCCTTCGTCTTCTTTAATGATTTTACAAAACTATTCACCATTTTGTTTGGTTATGTTTAATTTCACATAAATAGTTCTTTAAAAAAACTAAGCTTCCATTTTTTAGTCAATCAGTTTAACTATACCAGTTAAAGAATTATTCACGATATATTTCTATAGAAACGTAGAGCGGAAAGTAGTGCACCTGAATGATATTGAGGCAGAAAGATGAAAATTTGATTAATTATTAGGTCAAGCCTGTCTATAATAACCTATTCTCAAACTAGCACGCAATCTGAGCCAAATTCCAGAGTGGCACTTATCTTAAGAAATCATACGAGCTTTACAAATTAATTGCCTGTGCAGTGTTGAAAGTAAAAGGCTTTGTCTATTTATTAAATCTTCGTGTCAAAATGAAAGATATAGCGAGTTATTGAATGAAAAATTAATCTTTTACAGCAACAAAGCAAAAAGACAAAACTACAAACTAGAAAATGAATGATTAAATAACAATCTAATATATAGATAACTGCGAAAAATTGCCAACTTATGTGAGTTAATGTACACCAAAATAGATTAGTCAGTTAAAGACTGCCATTTATTTAAATGTAACGAATGGGCGATAATGCTAGAAATACTTCATACTTGGCTCTTTGAAGCACACGCGTGAGTCAGAGAATATTCAAAATATAAGGATTAAGTAAATACACGATGTATACTTATTGAAAGAACACACACATACACACACACACACACACATATATATATATATATATATATATATATATATATATATATATATATATATATATATATATATATATATATGACAAACATATGTAGCAGTTAATCCCATGATTTGAGTAAACAAATGATTTAAAATAGCTTTCTGAGAAATTTTTGCATGAACTCTTGTCACTATTGCCTTCTCTTATAGCCAAAGCGATTATTTTCTCGACCATCTGTAATTTATTAGAAAAACAGAATAAAGGAAGCGCATAAAGATGGAACATTTGACTTGACAGATTAGCTGCATAGAATCAGCTATTTCGGAAAATATCTTCTCAGCATTGACAATACCATTATTGGTTGAGAAGTAAACTATTCCAGGTTTCTATCAATATGAATAGCTTTGAGTGGGAGCAAAAAACTACAGGCTAATTTGAAATTCAAAGGTAGAATAATGGCTGTCAATGCCGAATTTCCAATCCGGAGAACATACATTTTAAGCATCCAATTGGCAGACGAATCAGAAAAAAACTGCAGACACGGTCACGCAGAAGATATTCCTTTATGTTCCATCAATAATTGCAAAAAATAGCATATTTGAGTCATAATTATATTAAGTAATCATTGATTGTTCAGAAGATGATTGAGTCTATTTAGATCAAATGTGCAGACCATTCCAATCCAACTAAACCATATTTTGACCATTCGAACAGTGGGACAGCCGCCAATCCCGTCTGCTGATGAGTTTTAGCATATCTCGATTACCTCAGAGCAAGATAGCAAATTGACAAACGACAACAAGTCCGAAAATTATACATACGAGCTTAAAGAGCGGATGCCCATTTATCCCCAGTGGCCTCACGTCTATTGTTCATGCAAATTGGACTCGCGGATTCATTAATTGTTGCATTGAATGTGGCCATGGATGATAGGAAGTCGTATTGTTACTACATAGAAGCCAACCATCACGTACGGTGTATGCGAGTGCAAAAGAATTCAACTTTACATATTAATCGTGGCGTGATCCGCGTCAGTCGGTCTGCTGCCGTACTCCGATATTGAACAAAGTAGTTCGAAACGCGTCAGTACATATAGCTAACGCTAGTTTTGCTATAGTAGTAAAGGCCTGAAAACAGAGATGAGTAGAGACTTCAATCCCAATGTATTTAACCAGTCGTCTAACAACATAACAAAACTACCGCCAGTCGCAACGCACTGACGCGTTTCAATATTCCCTGATCATCATCAAACCACATTGCATTGATCCTCGCTAGTGAGTTTGCCGTCGTACTCTGATGATGATCATGGCAAGTCGAAACGCGTCAGTGCGTTGCGACTGGTGGTAGATTTGTTATGTTGTTCGACGACTGGTTAAATACAATGGGATTGGCGTTTACTTGAAGCTCGCAAACTTGATTTAAAGAATTGTAACCACCACCCGCGCAATCAATTATTGTTTAATCAGTAGAGACTGGCTCCTAATGCACGTATAAGTATCCACGAGGACTAGAAGCAAAGCGTGAGGAAACTGGTAGAGATTATTTCATGCCGTGTCCCTTCAAATGCATTACTTAGCCATCTTAAACATTGTACATGCTCTTGAAAAAATCCGTTTCGCTTACGGTGGCGTTACAAGTTCCTTGTATTCACAGATAAACATCAGAGGATGAATTATATACTTGAATAATAAATAAATGAGTAAAACAAGCAGATGCACCAGCCAACTTGACAACGACATTCATGCAATACCAGCAATGGATTAAGTGGAGACAAAAACACACATTACATAAAAATTTTTTTCCGATGCTTTTGGTTTTCTTGTTCTTTGCAGAGCTGCCGAACATCAAGCGTAATAAAACCTGACAATGAAAATTATATTCGATAGTATATATATATATATATATATATATATATGTTCACATATAAAAAAAATTGTGTACTTCTTTTTAAACATTTTTATTTTATTTACTTATTTGTTTCTTCTCATGGTTATATGGCAGTGAAGCATCAATTAGTCAGTCACCTTGTCAATATTCTCACATCTGATGGTCTACATTAGATCATACATACATACATACATACATACATACAACACATACATACATACATACATACATACATACATACATACATACATACATACATACATACATACATACATACATACATACATACATACATACATCATACATACATACATACATACATACATACATACATACATACATACATACATACATACATACATACATACAAGACACAATAAATTGAACCCTATAGTAACGTTGAAAGCTAAATGCACTCAATAATGTGGAAACTTTATTTGCCACGTTTGCTAAATATGTGGGAATTCAAGGAAATGGTCATTTGCAAGAGAGCACACGAAGTAGCAAACTATGCTTAGCAAACATTTTACATATTTTAATTAGCATTCTAGCAGCTTAGTTGCTTCGCTTTAGGCAGATGCAATAAATGTACAACACTTTCGATTATTACTTTCTTAGATAACGCCCTATTTGCTCAACGAGCTCTCCACTACAATTGTACACCACTCAGTCAAGTAAGATAGCATTTTCTAGCACTTTGATGTGTAAGGTCTTCACATACTTAAGAGGCGGAAAAGCATCCGACCAATCGATGACATAGAAACGCTCAGAAACCTAATTGGAAATACCAAGAGCTGTATTAAAGAATAAATTTCCACTTACTTAACTATAGACCATTGGGAGCAAACAATTCGGGACCGTCGCCGATTACTAAGTTTCCTTCGTTTAGTTTAGTAAAGCTTGTCCACACAGAGAAGATAAAACAATTTGGTAGACATTACAAGAATGCTAAAATGGCGATGTCCCCTTTCCTCGAAGTTAGCTTGGCCTAAAATGTCTATTGCGAATAGACCAGGTGGCCACATTTCTGTTTCTCCGTTTACGTCAGATTAATCCTTTCATGAATCATTATTACTTGACCAAATATATGGTGGTTATGGGGAGCAATAGCGGCTCTTACTGATGAGTCGTCGGAAAGCATGAAATACATGTGCACATGAGATTATACCTTTTGTTCATGATGACTTTGGTTTATCCTTGTGGTCCTATTTAAGCTAACTTGTTAGTAGATACGCGCCACCTAATACATAATTTTATATGTATATATATATATATATATATATATATATATATATATATTACTCTCCAACAAAATATGACTGGTTTATATTTAACTGAATGATGTCATGACTACGGCGAAATGTGACAACTGTAATTGATCAAGGCCAGAGTGTACGGATTTGCTGCAGTAATAGGTTTTCAGTAGTTGTCATTCACAATATTTGGTTATTAATTTTGAAAACAATTATGTCAGTACAATGTACCGAATCATCAACCACAGGCACCGACTCAACAGTCATAGTGTTAATGCTGACTTTGATTTATCCTTCTTGTTCTATTTGAACTAATTTTTTACTAGGTGCGCAACACCTGATACACAATTGCATATATATTATTTCTCCGCAACAAACACTATATAGTATGTATTAGGTGATGCGGACCTAGTAACAAATTAGTTCAGTTGTGGCCAGAAGGATAAAACAAAGGCAGCATGAACGGAAAGTATAATCTCATGCACATTCGTTTCGTGCTTACTGGCGACTCATCAGTAGGAGCCGGTATTACGTCCTTTAGCCACTATATATTTTGGTGAGGAATGTGGGATAATAGGACGGTACAATCTCCTAGACGAATGTGTAAACCTGCAATAGTGAAGCTAACATGATATAGTCTACGACAATGCGACTTCAACGCTAACTCACACTATATAATATATATACCGAGTCTGTAAAGGATACTAACACTATGGCTATTGTGCTAGTAACCGATACCAACATTATTGTACCGAAAAGGTATATGGTACTAACACTATGGTTTCCGAGTCGGTACATGATACCAACCTGATGGATATAAATTTATGCTAAAGTTCACCCAAATTGAGAATTACAACAATTTCCGAACACCTGTTACTCCAGTTAAATCCATACACTCTGGCCTTCATCGATATCAGTTATCACATTTCGCGGTAAGCATGACATCATGCAATTCAATATATTACAGTTAAATACTGTTTGTTGCGAAGAACTAATATATATGCAAGTATGTATTAGGTGTTGCGAACCTAGTAACAAATTAGTTCAGTTGTGGCCAGAAGGATAAAACAAAGGCAGCATGAACGGAAAGTTTAATCTCATGCACATTCGTTTCGTGCTTACTGGCGACTCATCAGTAGGAGCCGGTATTACGCCCTTTAACCACAATATATTTTGGTGAGGAATGTGGGATAATAGGACGGTACAATCTCCTAGACGAATGTGTAAACCTGCAATAGTGAAGCTAACATGATATAGTCTACGACAATGCGACTTCAACGCTAACTCACACTATATAATATATATACCGAGTCTGTAAGGATACTAACACTATGGCTATTGTGTTAGTAACCGATACCAACATTATTGTACCGAAAAGGTATATGGTACTAACACTATGGTTTCCGAGTCGGTACATGATACCAACCTGATGGATATAAATTTATGCTAAAGTTCACCCAAATTGAGAATTACAACAATTTCCGAACACCTGTTACTCCAGTTAAACCATACACTCTGGCCTTCATCGATATCAGTTATCACATTTCGCGGTAAGCATGACATCATGCAATTCAATATATTACAGTTAAATACTGTTTGTTGCGAAGAACTAATATATATGCAAGTATGTATTAGGTTTTGCGAACCTAGTAACAAATTAGTTCAGTTGTGGCCAGAAGGATAAAACAAAGGCAGCATGAACGGAAAGTTTAATCTCATGCACATTCGTGTCGTGCTTACTGGCGACTCATCAGTAGGTGTCGGTATTACACTCTTTAATCACTATATATTTCGGAGAGGAATGTGGTAGAATAGGTCGGTACAATCTCCTATACTACTACTATCTCCTACACTATATAGAGTCATCCCTTCCTGAATCAATATTACTTTCTCCCCAACATGACTTTAATTTAAATTATTCCTTTCTTTACTAAATTCAGTTTTATACTGGTGACGAATTTTTCGGCTCACACTAAATTTTTATTTGATAAACAGCTTCTTGAATGCAGAGCATCACGCCAACTATACATTAGAAAACGCACATGCTTCCACTTCTGGAAATCGAAAGACAGAAAGGAAATGAACATTCGTATGACAATAAATTCATTAAGTCAACAAGGTCCAAAAATTTTAAAATTAAATAATTTATCTACTCGAGTTAACACCATCACCGAAAACTGGAGTATACCTCTTGACTGTTGCTTTGCGCCACTCTTTATACTCGTTGGAATGCACTGGTGACGCGAATTCGTTATCAATTTCTCATGCCGGAGAGGCTATTAGTTTAGGATCAAAATGTCTCAGCATTTCACTATAAGTGGACGACATTTAGTTCATATATAGTCCACACCTAACTAAGAATTTTATAGTTGTGTGGCAGTGAAGCACCAGTTTACTGCGTTACCATACGCATACATTTAGATATAAGCAAAGGTGAATCTGGCAACAGTTTACAACTTACAGGATCATTTTAAATTACCGCATGTATTACTATAATGTGCTTTCAATAAGTAAAATTTAATATCCATATTAGTGCCAGATTTCAATGTAACTTTACCTAAACCAATGGTTAGCAGTCGCCAGTCATTAGGTCAGAAATTTCTAGAACTAAGTACCGTGTCAAGACTGTGATACAAAAATGAAAAGGAATAAAGCGATCATTTGCGTATTTTCTCCGTCGCTTAGCCGCGTTCGCGTGCATTTGTGTAAACAAGTATGTCTGTCAACACAACAATAGCATGAAACATTTCTAGCTCTGGGGGACAAATCTGATTTGCTTAAACAGAAGAGCAAGATAAACTCAACGAGAATGAAACAGTATGCTTATAATACATAATTAGTTAATAAATTTTTTTCACTTGCTAACAAACAAATAGGCAATGATAAACTCTCTTGCACAGTGCTGTCCTTCTTGTTGTGGATTTGACTGCATTTTTCTTGTGCGGGACAATTGATAGTACTCTTAGGTCGGTAAAATCTTGAATTTTGATCATTTCAGGTGCTCTGATTATTGGCCTCGATTGACGGGTTCTCACTTGTTTCTTCTTTTTTAAGCCTTCCATCAGCTGATTGACTGAAAATGACGTTGGAACAAGATTTTCCATTGTTCTTTTTCCGATATTTCGACATCTCATTTCCAGTCTCATCTTCACGGTTGGCACAATACACACAGGAGTAAAACACAACTTGACCACATTTGCCACAAGTTGTGTTTTACTCCTGCGCGTATTGTGTCAACGCTGAAGATGAGACTGGAAATGAGATGTCGAAAAATCGGAAAAAGAACAATGGAAAATCTTATTCCAATGTCATTTTCAGTAAATCAGCTGATGGAAGGCCCAAAAAAGAAGGGACAAGTGAGAACCCATCAATCGAAGCCAATAAGCAGAGCACCTGAAAATGATCAAAATTCAAGATTTTACCGACCTAAGACTGTTATCAATTGTCCCCGACACAAGAAAAATGCGATCAAATCCACAACAAGAAGGACAGCACTGTGCAAGAGAGTTTATCATTTAAAAAAGAAATAAACTGAATTTTTTTAAACATGTGCAGGTGAAATTCGCCGTATGACTGATTTTATGCGACACACCCACGCCAAAAACTGCTTGAAAAAAGATCTAATTATCCGGAAATACATTCAGATACCTCAGATAATTTTAGCACCAAACGCAATTGAAATTTTTATCACTGTCCTTTACACGAATGAGACTGTCAATCATCGAGCACTAAACTACTGAAATCATGCTTATAGAGAAGCATACGTCTTCCCAAAATTTCAAGCACGGTGACCCGAATCAAACAAAGCGAAACCATACAATTTTCTTACTATAATAATGAACATACATGCTACCATACGCTCATAGACGAAACAGATGAAAAAACTGAGGGGTTTAAAAGTACTAAGGCTGTTTTATTTTAGCTGAAAATGCCTTTGCTTGGAAAACTAATTTAATTGCTAGACGACAGAAGTTTGTAATCAACTGAGAAGAGGCCATAACATAGGGTTAAAATGAGACCTCCAACCTTCGCATTCTAAGCAAACCACTCTCGATCGAATAGTTGTAAGGTCTTGTTGCGGGCATACAGGCATGTGTCTACCTTATATAAATCATGTATATATTATGGAATAAACTCTTCAATGTCTTACTTAATCTTAAAACTTGTTACCTACGCTACCAATCTGATGAATTTTATTAAATGCTAACAATGAAGAGTTGCCTAATAATGACAAAAGGAGTCCAGAAGATTACTTTCGTTTTCTATGCAATTTCTGTTATATATACTTAATTAATTTTATGGACTTACACGATTCCAATTTTAAAAACTTATCAACAAGGAAATATTTGGACAAATTAAACCTCGGTACACTGATTGACATGCGAAAAGCTAATGGAAATTCATGAAAATTAATGAAATAGACAAAAACGCATGCAATAGCAAAACAATTCGGTTACTTCACTCAGCATAACGTAATATTTTTTTTATCTGCGCAAATGAATTCTCTGTAGACAGTTCTCGATATACATTCAAAATAGTTATGCAAATGTGCACATAAAAATTACGAGCATGATTATTCATGAAATCAAAGGAATAACCAACAATGCTAATAATAAAAGAATTGTTACCACCACCCGCGCAATCAATTATTGTTTAAATTGTATTGCCTATATATGTATATGTGGCGAAAGCTGCAAACAGTTAATGTTCGTGACTGCATAGAAATTGTGCAGTCGACATTTCCAGTCAAGTTCAATGTATGCGAGACTGCTAGAGGTGAGAGCCCATATCTAAATTTGATTTCCATATATATTCAATGCTGTTTGATCCTCGATAGTCAGTTTGCCGTCGTACTCTGATGATGATCATGGAAGGTCGAAACGCGTCAGTGCGTTGCAGCTGGCGGTAGTTTTGTTATGTTTTTGGACGACTGGTTAAATACAATGGGATTGGTGTTTACTTCAATCTCGCAAACTTGATTTAAAGAAATGCTAATAATAACCTGTAACACACGCTTCCACTTCCGGACACCGAAAGACAGATAGGAAATCCACAATCGTATGACAATAAATTCATTAAAACAACAAGATCCAAAATCTTTACAAATAAATAATTTTTCTAATCGATTTAATGCCATCACTGAAAACTGGACTATATCTCATGCGTGTTGCTTTTTGCCACACTTTATACTCTTTGGACTAAACTGATGGTGCGAATTCGTTGTCAATTTCTGATGCCAGAGAAGCTATTAATTTAGCCGTCCACTATAAGTGCGCGATATATTGTTCATATACAGTCCACACTTAACTAAGGAAAAAACACATTAATAACAAACAAAGCAAAACCTCGTCGGAGCATACAAATGACCAATGCCCCGCAACATAAACCGGCTAAGTTTCTCTGCAAAATACTTCAACCAATACGAAATATCATAAACGGAAACAATACCATGAACTACTTCAAGCTAGCAGATGAACTGAAGGGGAAGAACATTCTACAGAATAAAATGTTCTCGCTTGATATCTCACCCTTATATACGAAAATTCCACTGGATAAGACAATGGCGATCTTGTGTGACCTGATTAAAAATGAAGTCAACGATTTCCCTATAGACATCAATGACATCAAAGGCCTCTTATTAGCATGTACATACTACCGTCAATGGTGTATCTATGGGAAGCTGCACTGCACCCCTCCTGGCAGATGTATACATGTATTAACTTGAAAAAAGGAGCCTAAAATGTATAATTGACCAGTGCGCACTCTAAAAAAGGTATGTAAATGATATATTGTTTTTCATCCCGAAGCGGCAGGCCCATCCGAAATTCTCAAACAAGCCAATGGAGCCGATCCAAACATCAAATTTACCCTCGAGGTAGAGAAAGACGACAGTTTTCCCTTCCTTGACATCGAACTTACTCGAGAAGAAAATGGTGATTTGACAACGGCCATACATCGAAAATCCACTTTCACTGGGCAATATAAGCATTATAACAGCGGTAAATGTTGCTGGATTCTGTTTATCAATTGATTTTTCGTATGTCCAATATATGTGCTACCGCACATACATGAAAATTTGTAGACTATGAATGATTTGATTAAAAGACTTGGCACCGTCAGGTAAATCAGTTATTTCAGATCATATATTGGAAACGGGGCACCCGGTCAATTTGACCAATTTCTCAATTCTTCATAAAGTAAAGTCAGAAAAATTATTAAAAATTTATGAAAACCTTTATATAAAATAATAAACAGCTGGCCTAAATATTCAACAGTTTCTTCAACATGATATTCTAATCGACTGGCCACGAAAAACAAAATTCAACAACAATTTACTAGTATCCAGGCGAGACCGGAAACACCTTCGACCAGACTCAATAAACATTTGATCGGGTTGGCAACAAACTGAAAGTTAAAAACTACTGCAAATACCGAGAGAGAAATTTCGAAACAATATAAACATTAAACACTGAAATCCGCATCTGCGCTGTTACCAAGTGGAGAAAACAAAATTGCACAAGGTGAAACGAAAGACTACACTCGGAAAATAACATTCGTACACGAAAAAGCCAAGATTGCGAACAGATGATCAACTCTCAAGCCATCAATACCAGAATGACCAGACCCCACACATAACTTGGTTATACAGCGAGGAAGGCCCTCACATGCAAATAGGCACACACAGACACAAACGCATAACACTTACCAATCAGCCAAAACACGTAATAGAAGTAGAAGCGAGTCAGATTTGTTGCTACGCTGATAATCAAATGAAAACCCAGAATGCACATAAATGAAAAATTGTTAAGCGAAATTTAGTAATCTCGTAATAACTGGTCATTATCCACTTTGTGTTTTCTTCCTAATTAGATATATACAAAAAGGCAATGGGCATTATAAAGATATATATATATATATATATATATATATATATATATATATATATATGTATAAAAACGCAAGCAAAATACCACGTGAAACATTAAATACGGGTGCGATTATGTAGCCTTCTTTCTATTTTGAGGCGTTTTTAGTGTGTTAAATGCATAATCAGAGATAATTAAAGATAAAACCACTACAATAGCATGAAACATTTGTACTCTGGGAGACAAATTTGGTATGCTTAAGCAGAGAAAACAAGATAAAATCAAAGAAAATGCAACAGTACATTTATAATAAATAAATAAGTAATCAATTGTTTTCACTTGCTAACAAACAAGCAAATAGGAAAACAAAAGTGGTTGGGAGTAATGAAAAATAGTTTAGCCTAAGTTGAGCAAAGGTCACTGCTCTAAAATGAAGCAGTTTTGCCCTATACACAGGAAAAGTTATGTCGCAAGAATGCAGACAAAACCAGGAAGAAACATATACGGCAGACGTAACTACGTTCCCATAACATCGGAATAATGCGATACTATCTGCGCAAACATTGAATTCACATACACTACGGTTTTAAGCAACGACGTTCATTCTCAAAATCAGTGCTTCATTTGTCAAGCGTGCGCGATTCCCAAGTCTTGCTTCCGCCAAACTCAAGCAAAAATACAGCCGGCTTCACCGGTATATTGAATCAAAACGGAGAAACATTTGCTAAACAGACTGGATGCTATATCAAAAGTAAGTTACCTCCTAAAATTATACGATAACAAGTAAATAATAAATATTTCAATACTTTTTCAGTCTTAGACCTCATGTGCTAAAAAGAAAAAAAATCCAGAAAAACAATTAGTGCGTCGGATATCGACGAAAAATTTGAGTAACAATGTCCATAAGTAAACCCGAGCTCAGGGCCACGTTTTGTTCTGATGTTCAGCTCAAAATCACGAGTTCCAGATTAGACTAGAGGCAAGAAAGCAGGGCCGCTGTATTGTGTACTAGAGAAGAACTCTTAACGGCCGTCGTTCCCCCACAAGGATGCGTTACGTTGAAGCTCATATTGAAAAATCGCATCCAATTAGCATTATGCTGAAGAATCAGGGAGTAAGGTGGGAATACGCGAAATAACACAAGCTTAGCTAAACAGAATGATTAGCGAAAGCATCGAAACAGATGCAAAACAAGCATACGTAAAAGGGTGGCTATGTGGTTAGAGTGACAGATTCCGTACCAAGTTCGGCCCTGTGATGATTTCCCAACGTGGACGAAACCAGTCCACTAGGTGAATTGCCTTTTCTACACCATACAACGCTTAGTTTATACTAAAAATGTACATAATGGGTCATGTGTTTATATCAAGATCACAATCTTGATTAAAGTAATGAGTAAAATCAAACATGGTGATTCAGAAGCTGAAATTGTATTGTGATCTTTACGAACGTTTAAGCATAGGTTAGCAGACATCAAAAGATGAATCGAATACAACTGCGATGTACACGATTTTGGTCTAATTTATCTAAATGATCGTGTCGGAAATCGAACTTTGTAATTGCACAAGCTAGTTAGTCTACGTGTAGAGGAAAATAACCACAGGACTATTGGCATACCATTCATTAGGAAACCAGAGGAAATTGAAAACTACATAAAAAGGTGAACATTATAACAAGTCTGAGAGAAGTTATCCAGGATAAATATATGTGCATATTTGTATATATATATAGGACATATGTTGACCTTTTTAAATAACTCCTTGGTATACACCAAGTCTACTGCGTTCAGGAATCAAACTTGTAAGCATTTAGTGCTGAGCCAAAAAACTCTCGATCTATTCCATGGGAACCGCACATTGCCAACGACTCCACGTTTAAATCTAGCTAAATTCGAGTACACTTTGCTTCAAATTAACTTCTATTATTATTATTACTTTGAAACTAATGCTATAAACTGACTGCTATCAATATATCATTAAATATGTATAAATGCAGGTGTGCACTGATGCCTTTTGTGTCGAAGACGATTTGTTCTAGTACATGTTGTGTAGAGATCTAGGTGATTTCGTTTCTGTTCAAACTCATGTCAAATTTATAATTTTGTTATTGTCAACATCTTTTATGTTTCATTCATAATAATAATAATAATAATGTTTTTTTACAATTTATTTCTTTTTCTCGTGGTTTGAAGAGAGCTTTTTTTTGGTTTGTTTGTCATGATGAGACAAAGTGGCATATTAAAATTTGCCATATACTAAAAAACAGATTCACTTGTTATCCGCTGCGCATCAGCAAGACACAAGGCAACTTAATCGACAACCCGAAGCGACTGTTGACGTGGGTATACACTGGCTAATTCTGAGAGCAATAAGTACTTTTTCATTTCCACTAATATATCACGGCAAGAGGATTCAAAAATGGTTGTTTTACAGCCAGACGACGCCAGATATATCTTCCGACTAATTAATCTTAGGTTTTGCAAAACATGCACCTGTTTACTAGACAGTGCCAATAATCCAAAATTCACTGTTACAGTAGAAAAGGTTTGTGCTTGTTGTGTTTAATCTAACATGCCCGAGGATCTGCATTTTCAGTAATCGACCAGTCCTACCTATTTAACAATATGAGTATCTATCGCATAATGAATAAATTAACAATAGTAAACTGATAGGTTATTAAATCAAGGTTGATATCTTGATGTAAATACCAGACCCATTATGTAAATACATTTATCAGTATACACTAAACGTTGTATGCTTTAGAAAAGGCACTTCATCCAGTAGACCGGTGTCATCCTTATTGGGAACTCTTCACATTTAATTATATAAATGGAATTTTTATTTTAATTAAATATGTATAGGTGAAATTCATCGTGTGACTGCTTTTATTCGAAAGTGCTTTTCTCTTGCAGTAATTGTAGCAACCAAAGTTAATTTTTTATTATTTTTGTAAATTTTATTAAAAATAAACCTGGTTATTAATCAATGTGAGATCAGCAATTATACATGCCCTTTTTAACTATATTGGATAAACTTGCCTTACAAAACCAAGCCATTATAACTTCACATTAATAAGGTCACAGGCTATATCGATGTCCGATTTATGATGTATTTTATCTATTAATATATTTATGTAAGCTCGCAAGCTTGATTTAAAGAAATGTTACAACTACCCGCGCAATCAACTATTGTTAAAATGATTGCATCTGCCCGAAAATTTTATCGTACTATGTTAGCATACCTGAGGAAAAAGATAATAAAACGTTTAAATTGCTCTTAAATGTGGACATAGGTCATAGCTGCGCTACAAATATTATCAGTAGCTGTTTCGTTTAACCTCTTTTCTCCTCACGAAGTTGGCATTAATAAAAAGCGAATAAACACATGCACGCAGACACACACGTACGCACGCACGTACGTAACACAAAACTGCATGAAAAACTATTTAATTATCCAGAAATATCTTCATAGGCTTCAGATAATTTTAGCACCAAACGCAATTGAAATTTTTATCACTGTCCTTTACACGAATGAGACTGTCAATCATCGAGCATTAAACTACTGAAATCATGCATATAGAGAAGCATACGTCTTCCGAAAATTTCAAGCACAATGGCCTGAATAAAACAAAGCGAAATCATACAATTTTTTACTATAATAATGAACATACATGCTACCATACGCTCATAGACGAAACAGATGAAAAAACTGAGGGGTTTAAAAGTACTAAGGCTGTTTTATTTTAGCTGAAAATGCCTTTGCTTGGAAAACTAATTTAATTGCTAGACGACAGAAGTTTGTAATCAACTGAGAAGAGGCCATAACATAGGGTTGAAATGAGACCTCCCACCTTCGCATTCTAAGCAAACCACTCTCGATTGAATAGTTGTAAGGTCTTGTTGCGGGCATACAGGCATGTGTCTACTTTATATAAATCATGTATATATTATGGAATTAACTCTTCAATGTTTCACTTAATCTTAAAACTTGTTACCTACGCTACGAATCTGATGAATTTTTTAAAATGCTAGCAATGAAGAATTGCCTAATAATGACAAAAGGAGTCTAGAAGATGACTTTCGTTTTCTATGCAATTTCTGTTATATATAGACAACATATATATATATATATATATATATATATATATATATATATATATAGTAATTTTATGGACTTACACGATTCCAATTTTAAAAACTTATCAACAAGATATATTTGGACAAATTAAACCTCGGTACACTGATTGACATGCGAAAAGCTAATGGAAATTCATGAAAATTAATGAAATAGACAAAAACGCATTCAATAGCGAAGCAATTCGGTTACTTCTCTCAGAATAACGTAATATTTTTTTATCTGCGCAAATGAATTCTTTGTAGACAGTTCTCGATATACATACAAAAATGTGCACATAAAAATTACGAGCATGACTATTCATGAAATTAAAGAAATAGCCAACAATGCTGATAATAGTTAAATACTGTTTGTTGGGGAGAACTAATATATATATATATATATATATATATATATATATATATATAAATATATATGCAAGTATGTATTAGGTGTTGCGAACCTAGTAACAAAGGCAGCATGAACGGAAAGTATAATCTCATGCACATTCGTTTCGTGCTTACTGGCGACTCATCAGTAGGAGCCGGTATTACGCCTTTAACCACTATATATTTTGGTGAAGAATGTGGGATAATAGGACGGTACAATCTCCTAGACGAATGTGTAAACCTGCAATAGTGAAGCTAACAACATATAGTCTACGACAATGCGACTTTAACGCTAACTCACACACTATAGCATAAATTGATATCCATCATGTTGGTACTATGTACCGACTCGGAAACCATAGTGTTAGTACCGTGTACCTTTTCGGTACAATAATGTTGGTATCAGTTACTAACACAAAGTGTTAGTATCCTTTACAGACTCGTTATATATATTAAATAGAGTGAGTTAGCGTTGAAGTCGCATTGTCTAGACTATATGATGTTAGCTTCACTATTGCACGTTTACGCATTCGTCTAGGAGATTGTACCGTCCTATTATTCCACATTCTTCTACCAAATATATAGTGGTTAAAGGGCGTAATACCGGCTCCTACTGATGAGTCGCCAGTAAGTACGAAACGAATGTGCATGAGATTATAAATTCTGTTCATGCTGCCTTTGGTTTATCTTTCTGGTCACAACTGAACTAATTTGTCACTAGGTTCGCAAATGCTAATAATAACCTGCCACACAAGCAACAACCCTTTTTCCAGACTACAAAATAAACAAGCTTAACCAGCACCGGACATCGTTTAACACAGTTTCACTTATTTTGTGTTTCTTAATTTTTAGTACAGTTAATGTTTATTCCATGTATATCCGATGTAATGCGAGTTCGTTCGAAAAAAGTAATGTTTACTTATAGGCATTCGAATTTGAAAGACCTCAATGTCATGTTGGTTTTACAGAAGTAAACACCAATCCCATTGCATTTAACCAGTCGTCGAACAACATAACAAAACTACTGGCAGTTCGACGACTGGTTAAATACAATGGGATTAGTGCTTAATTCAAGCTCGCAAACTTGCTTTAATGAATTGTTACCACCATCCGCGCAATCAATTATGGTTTAATTCGATTACTTCACCCAGCATAGCGTAATATTTTTTATCTGCGTAAATAATATATTTGTAGACAGTTATCGATATACATTGAAAATAGTTATCCAAATGTGCACATACTAATAATGAAGTTAAATAAATAATAAACAATGCTAATAATAACCTGCCACACAAGCCAAAACCCTTTTTAATACTACAAAATAAACAAGCTTAACCAGCACCGGACACCCTTTAACACAGTTTCACTTCTTTTGTGTTACTTAATTTTTAGTACAGTTAATGTTTATTCCATGTATATCCGATGTAATGCGAGTCCGTGCGAAGAAATTAATGTTTACTTATAGGCATTCGAATTTCAAAGACCTCAATGTCATGTCGGTTTTACTGCTATATACAACCATCACCAAGTCAATAGATTAAATAAACAAGCATGCCCATAGATAGATACACACACATACACACAGGCATATATATATATATATATATATATATATATATATATATATATATATATATATATATATAAAATGCATACAAGCATAGCTTATATACAAATAATCAAATACAAATAGAAAAAGTAACATTAAAATACAATTCACTGATATACCCAAAAGCATACCTCGATACGCATAACATATACAAATAAACATAAATCAGTTGAACACTAATGTTGCGGAAGAAAGGTTTAGGCCAAACGAAAGATGACACATGTTTCATAAAGTAAATTGAATTTTTCAACATCTGCAATGCAATATAAGAAATAATTGACTAACTGAATCAACTAAATGATTCGAGTTAGTTCCGCGGTAGTCTATATCGGAACAATTAATAGCACTCGTAGGTCGGTAAAATCTAGTTTCCTTTACGCTTCCAGGTGCACAGCTTACTTTTCGGTACAACGCGGATCAGGTATTTAGAGCGAAATCAGATTTTATCCGAAAAAACTGGAATAGTTAGCCGTGGTTTGCAACTTTTTAAAATAAATAAATAAAATGGCACATTTATAACGATGAATTATGAGTATTTGAATCTTTGATCATGCACATGAGAAATCGATACTGATTTCAAGTCCTTACAATACGAGATAATTAGCCTATTATTAAAAAAATCATCCATCTCGCAATTAGTCAGTCAGTTCTGATGTTTCATATTACAACTTTCTTATCCCAACAATTGTGTTGTTCACGTAGATAAACAACTTTTTTATAACTTTATTTCAAAATCAAAACTAATTTTAATATTCTTAAGGTAATTTTATTCTCACAACTTGATTAAATTCCTCATTATTTGCTCAAAACTGGTTTAATCAAACGTAACGTTTGAATTTAAAACCATTCACAGTTTTAAACTATGAAAAGTAATACGGACAAAAGTGCAACGATCTTATCTAATGTGACGTAAGATTAAAAATGATAATCAAAATCCAGAAAATATTTTTATGCAGAGCACCCCCACGTCGATTTCATCTCACGATTTAAAGGTCAGCATTAAAATACCCGCATTACAATTAACAAAGGTCAATGAACTTTCTCTCTCCCTATGTAAGGTTTAAACGGATAGAGCAATAAAACTATGGTGATATTCAATAAATTTGACAATAAAAATGTGAATAAACGGATAGTATTAATACTGCTATGATAAAATTACGATGATCAGTTTGTAGAATTGAAAGCTTCACAAGTAGAATACTATTGTTTAAATGAACAATTTTAACGCGTTCATTCATGCCCTCTTGTCCTTATGTCATATAATAAGACAGTTATCAATTTCAGTCAATCATTAGGCGTTAATTTTAAAAACAGCCTATAATCTATCTTTATTAACTAAAAGAACAGTGACTAGACAAATATAGCAATAAAAATCGTTTTAGAGCCATTTATGCAGGTTTATTGTTCTGTAAGATCTTAATAATCAAAATGAAAGAAATCGACTTTTTATAGGTAGCAGTTGTAGAGATATCGTATCGGCATCTGTTAGGAAGTTTGATATATCGGTCTAATATGATAAATAAAACGCCATTAATATCATATGCCCAATCCTTAATCAAATGACATAGTCAACAAAAGAAGATGCAACATCCACCAAGCATGCGATGTACCCGCTCACGATCACGTACTAACAACATAAGAATAATGTGAAGCCTGTTTTGACAACAATCAGAGTCTAGATTACCAATTTTTAATGCAGATATAAATAAATGTAGAAGCGGAAATCAAGGCCTTTCGCAAAAATGACATCAAATAGGCCAGAAATCATACAGTGGAAAAATCGTACAGCGCGTCTAGCCCAACAGTACCTCCAACGAAAGCTAAACGGCGACAATATACCTAAAGCCAGTGGGTAAATGTTTGATCGATCTACAATGAAGCTTAATGGCGAAATCGGAAGTCGTTTAATAAGAATACTTCTGCTTTAAAATTTTAACGTCGCATGAACAACGTAATTGTGTATGGACTTTCCCCCGAAGCCCTAGTCAAGATCAATGACCACTGGGCCACGAGACAAATAAAGTGTCGTATATGCATATTTGAACAAATAAAATAATCTTCAATACAGTTGGAAGAAACGAAACTATTCTACACCGGTTTGTTAGTACAGGAACAGAAGGAATATTACTAAGTTTAGAATAAACTAGAGGTTCAATCTTACTAATGCATGTGATGTGCCCACAAATTAATAAAAAATATAGGCAAGAAATACGCTTCGAACGTACATAAAACATATCTAGATCTCGCGCGCGGTTGGTTCCATAGAAACTTAGGCCATTAAAGCAGAACCGGGTTTCCCCGTTCCGTCAAATTTCCCGTGAGACGCCAAAAAGTTGTTCGTTGATTCAAATGTCTTTTGTTTGGACAGATCATGGTGCGGTCGGATCGTGACCAACATCGCGAATAAGTTTGCGGCTAAAAGAAAGATGGCTTCTTATATGGCTCTAGCTACCGAATGGAATTTTCATCGTTGGGCGTGAAAGCAGCATTCTCACACAGAATCAACGTTTCATAAAAATTAAATAAATAAATATTAACTGCGCGGACGGCGATAACAATTACTTTTTAATCAATTTTGCGATCTTGATATAAACACTTGACCCATTAATTACTTACATATGTCAGTATAAACTAAGAATTGTATAGTGTAGAAAAGGCAATTCATCCAGTAGACCGGTTTCGTCCTTATTGGGAACTCATCATGTACTTTCCCGCTTTTGCCACGAACAGGGCTCGAATCTGGGCCGTTGCCTTCTGAATCTGTTGCTCTAACCACAGACCCAACACACTATAACATATATATATATATATATATATATATATATATATATATATATATATATATATATATTTCTATACTAAGCCTGTAAAAGGTACCAACACTATGGTTATTGTGTAATAGCATGACAGAAACATTATGGTCGCCGAGAAGGTACATGGTACCAACATTCATTGCATGCTACAGTTCATCAAAATTGAGAATTACAACTATTTTTTAACAACTGTTACTCCTGGAAATCCACAAACTCTTTTCTTGATCGATATCAGTTATCAGATATCGCGGTAATTAAGACATCATTCAAATAAATATTTGACGGTAAGATACTGTTTCTAGCGGAGAACTAATATATATATTTTGTATTAGGTGTTGTGCACCTAATAACAAATTTGTGCAAAATTGATAAGTTGGATAAGCCAAAGGCAGCATAACTGAAAGTATAATCTCATGTGCTTACTGGCGACTCATCAGTAGGAGCCTGTAATACGCCATTTACCTACTGTATGTATTGGCGAGGATAAACCAAAGACAGCATGAACGAGATTATACGTTCCGTTCTTCTGGTCATATTTGAAATTATTTGTTACAAAGTGCGCGAAACCTAATACACAATAGCATGATAGACTGATGCATCACTGTTGTCTCATACGCGTACGGTGATAATCATTTAAATCAAGGTTGCTGTCTTTATATAAGCACCTGACCCATTAAGTACTTATATTTTGTCAGTATAAACTAAGAATTGTATAGTGTAGAAAAGGTAATTAATCCAGTAGACCGGTTTCGTCCTTATTGGGAACTCATCATGTACTGGCCAGAATTTGCCGCGGACAGGACTCGAACCTGGGCACGTCTGCTTTGGATTCTGGTGCTCTAACCACTGAGCCACCCTGCCGTTTAATGTTATAAATGTGCATTTTGTCTTTATGGCGCAGGGTTAGAGCAACAAGATCGCAAACTTGATAAGAGTAATTCTACATTGTGTTGGTACCATTTACAGGCTCGGTGTATGAGAAGGGTTAGAAGTCGCGTTGCTGAAGGTTGTACTACTTGGAAACACAATCGTATAGATTTTAACATCCAATTTCCTACATTCCTTGACAAAATATATATCTGGCATTGGGCGAAGTACTGATTTCACACGTTGAATTACCATTGAGCACGAAACGAATGTATACATTAGATAATACCATTTGTTCACGCTGAATTTTTTATACCCTACCGGGTATATTTGAACCAATTTATTATTAGATACGCAATACCTAATACGCAATTACATATATATTAGTTCACTACATTAAACAATATGCAACGTTTACTCGGGTTGACAAGTTTTTTCTCACCTTGTCTATCCTTAAAATATGAGGAAAGGGAAAATAAAAGTGACTAAATATAAAAGTAAAGGAACTCACCACTGTATTCGAATGCATAATGCGCTTAACGAGAATTTCCACCGTACAATTTAAATACACACACAAAACCACACACACACACACACACACACACACATATATATATATATATATATATATATATATATATATATATATATATATATATATATATATGAGGCGATTTCTCTCGCACTGAAGACGACAAGCATTAACAAAATCACGTGTACGTGCTAAAAACATCATCTAGCTGTTGTCCAATCTCTTATCGCAACCGAGATCATCTGTAAACTGAACTTCTTCCACCGCAGTGGGTCGATTTGCATGCACTGCTATGCTAGTGGCCCGTGTTAATCCAAGACTGGCAAACATGATTAAAGACAATGCTATAAGACTAGTTAAATGGGCAAGAATCACGAATATGAGATTTCAGTGCCGGGAAGGTTGGACAATTGAATCGACGCAGTCAAGTTAAATTAAAACGTCGTCAAGTTACAAAACTCACTTTTATCCAACTTGTGCGAATAGCACGTCCAGCAACTGTCGATTTCGCCTTGCAGACAATTTCTTGAGAGTTGTTTGTGGGAGCTATTGTACTATACCGCTCGACTAACACTCCCACGCGCTGGTTCTGCTTTAACGGCTCGTAGATTACGGGCGCATCTAGAAAAAATCAATTTTAAAAGTTAAAAAATATAAAATTTTGATATGTTGCAAACATTTTTATAAAATGGTAAAATCATCTCTGAAGCGTCAGTGAGAGCTTGCTTCATTACAACATTTGCAGTCAGTCATCTGGCATAGTAGTCACTGGTCATAAGAAAAACTGGATTGACGGTGGGTCGGTACAATCTTAAACCACGTCAGTCCTAATAACAGATAATGATTTCTAACTTAACAGCGATTGTCAATGTTTCAGAGTAAATGCCAAAGCTTCAGGAAGAGATGAAGAGGAAGGTGTCCACTGAGGTTTCAAGTATAATTTTCGAGGACAATCACTTTTATCGTACGAACGGTGAACTCCTTGCTGTCATTGTTTGCCTACAAATACTTCAGTGAACAAGTCTTGATTTTTCAGTAATTTGAACTCAGGACCCACTGGAGCCCACTAAGCAGAGAACATACCTCATTTTGTGCGCATGCAGAAGACAAAAATCATAAAAAGAGAGAGATAGAAATAGAGATGCGATAGGCACACACACAAACACTAATATACACCAACACACCTATATATATATATATATATATATATATATATATATATATATATATATATATATATATATATATAGGAGAGAGAGAGAGTTTCAAGACAAGCTGATGTTAAACCTGACCAAATAACTTTAGCCATGTGAAAGAAAGGATAGTAGAACTACATAAATAACAATTCTATACTCCTTGTATCTAAAGGAAGTAAATGACTGAAAAACAATTCCCACTAGGAACGAGCGATCTAGAGCTTTTACGATTCCCATGATAATTGATCTTAATTAGAAAAAAAAATTAGTCTCTATCATTTACGCAAGACCAATCAAGTTTTATGAATGCCTTCAATTAGATTGCCCAGTAGAGAAATATTCTGTCGGCCAGTGCTAGATTGGCATAAGAACCAAGACAAAAAGATTTTGGCATGGCAAAAACAACTAGAGTCAACTGCAATCTAATTGATAAAATGTTTTTAAAAAACTAGTTTCACAAATTATTTGCAACAATAAGCTATTCTTAAAATAATACTATTTTAGAGGCAACAGGATATGATGAATATTTCAAGTAGTTTTGTTTCGCTTTAGATATAAAATAAACAAAAATTAGAAGATAATTGAAACAGAACTTTGAATGAAAACATACAGATTTGCTTTGCTATCTTGTAACTTTTACTAACGAACCCTTATATTCGAATAACGAAAGAATTTACTGACGCAACTATAATGGCATTTGAATATCGGCGGCATAAATTTAATATCGCTGGTATTTGGATTACGCAATGCGTGCCTAGCCAGATGTTTTTGCTTACTGACTACTCCTAAGGAGGAGCCAGCACAATGCCTGTAAACCATTAAATACATGATCAAATAATGTGGCGAAAATTTCTTACATTTTTCCTAATAAAATATAAACTATAGTGAACAGAATATAGCCATTAAGTGCAACTTCCAGTCTTACTACTTATACAATTTTTACCTGCTCGCTTATTTTGGAGACGGCCCATATTTCTTTAAAAAGGTGAACAATGGTCATTATGAACACTTGATCGGCGACAGTCGTCACATTTTCGTGGCAAACATAACATGACATAATTTTTAAATAAGATGTTTGGACACTCTTGGCAGAAAAGAACGAAGGCATACGCATTTGGATCTTAATTACACATTATTTCATTTGGGACTGGTATATGGCATTCTTAACCAACAATACACAACCATCAGTACCTTATCAATAAATACTGGTGCTTTACATCTGCACAACCATGATGAGTAAATTGTAGCTACGCCCAGGGCAATTATTTCTAGCGAAGCCATGCCAATAAGTCATAAGTTAGCACGAAAAGAAAGTTTTAAAGTTACTGCCATTTGTTCAAAATTCATGGTATGCCTTCCTGGTTCAAGATAGCACAAATTTCTACCAACCACGTCAATCTCAAATCACCTATGCGTGTGTGTTTGGCCTGTCCAACGAGACCGGAATTAACGGAAAATGTGAATAAATGAACAGATATAAACGATCATAAGCAACAGATAGTCTGTCAAATGCCGAGTTCAATCAAACAATTATCTAATCGGCAAAAGTTGCAAAGCTTATCCCGCTAGTGACTACTGTTTAGTGCATGAGCATTGCGTCCAGTTATTTTCGATGTACTGATAAGAAGAAAATAGGTGAGAATTTGAGTTTCTCACTTTTCATTGTATCAGACATTTCGAAAAACTGTGTACGTAGGTGTGAAACAAAAATGGAAACAGATCAACTTAAATGATGAACGGAATCAATTCAGAAAAGTTAAATACTGGTCACGAACTTATCTATTGCATTATCTATCTAATTATTCCACTGTCTATTTATCTAGAAACAAACCTTCTCACCTTTCTAGAAATCCATTTATTAACTAACTTATGGACCATTCTGTATTTTAATTAGTTTAGCTACGTATAATTTCCGAACCATTATGTATGTAGCGCGACCGACCCAACCTATTATTAGTCGGGTGATACGCTTATCTATCTATACAACTAAGCAATCATTATTTGCACATTGTTTGCAACAATTCGTCAAATCAAGTTTGCGAGCTTGATGAATACCAATCCGATTTTTATCTAACCAGTCAGGCAACATAATTTGCGCGACAAGTTTTATACAATGGGATTCGTATATATATATATATATATATATATATATATATATATATATATATATATATATATATTGCCCAGCGGCTGAATAGAATAACTAAAGTGAATTTTCCTAGTGTTAAAGTTACTATAACATTTAGTACACAGAGAATCATGAGGTTGGATGCCAAAGATCAATTGCCAATTCTCTCCAAACCATTCATAGTCTACAAATTCTCAAGTATGTGCGGTAGCACATATATCGGACGTACGAAGAAGCCATTGCTAAACAGAATCCAGCAACATTTGTCACAGAAATTGATTAACAAAGGCTTGGTACCGTCAGGAAAATCAGCTATTTCCGATCATATATTGGAAACGAAACACCGTCAATTTGATCAATTTCTCAATTCTACATAAAGCAGAATCAGAAAAATTATTGTTTATTTATGAAGCCCTTTATATAAAACAAGAAACTGGACTAAATATTCAAAAGTTTCATCAACATGATATTCTAATCGACTGACCAAGAATAACAAAATTCAACAAAAATTTACTAGTATCCAGGCAAAACCGAACACACCATCGACTAGAATCAACAAACATTCAATCAGATTGGCAACAAACTGAAGAGGAAAAAACAGATGCATCATATAAAGTCTACGATAATGCGACTTCAAAGCTAACTCACACTATATAATATATATATCGAGTCTGTAAAGAATACTAACACTATAGCTATTGTGTAAGTAACTGATACCTCTTTTGAAATCAGTTACTAACACAATAGCCATAGTATTAGTATCATTTACAGACTCGGTATATATATTATATAGTGTGAGTTAGCGTTGAAGTCGCATTGTCGTAGACTTTATATGATGTTAGCTTCACTATTGCAGGTTTACACATTCGTCTAGGAGATTGTACCGTCCTATTATTCCACATTCTTCTACCAAATATATAGTGGTTAAAGGGCGTAATACCGGCTCCTACTGATGAGTCGCCAGTAAGCACGAAACGAATGTGCATGAGATTATACTTTCCGTTCATGCTGCCTTTGGTAAATCTTTCTGGTCACAACTGAACTAATTTGTTACTAGGTTCGCAACACCTAATACATACTTGCATTATCAACTTTGTTATTGTTTTTTTTCCTAATTAGAAATATATATATATATATATATATTGCAAAATTTATTTAACAAAAACATATTTATTTCTCAATGTGAATCCTTTTACAAAATCCATTTGTATTTCCAATCCCAAATAATCCACCTTTTGGCTATTGTTATGAAAATAAACCGCATAGTTCAAATTAATATTTTATGGTAATGAGGCTAATACGCAAAATTGATTGACGTACTAATATTAAAGTTAATCAACATGTGGTAACTTGGTGGAATCTTGCTTTTTATGCTGTGAACTCGGAATGTTATCTCTGCTTATAATAATGTGTGTGTGTTTGTGTATGTGAGCATGTTTTGTGCGTTCACATAAACAGCCAAGTAAGATACACTAGTGATAATGAGCGGTTTCTATCGGGGTCAAAGGTGAACGCCGGTTAAAATAATTGAGCTATCACGTTGCTGGGACAATTCCCGTCATTTACCGCATGCATTCTTAATACGCACACAAGCACACAAATAAACAAAAACCACACACAAGTACTTTCTCGCTCTTGCTATGCTAAATGCAGTCACAGAACAGATATCTTATTAATCGTTGAGGTCGTGATAGATGTAATTTATTTGGTAAATTTTAATATGCGCACAAAACCCATTTTAATATTTTAAGATGTAGAAATGATTCTTATGTTGGAAAAAGAACGTTACGATACTGTTTGAGTCTCGTGTAAAATTATTAGCAGTATAGGAATAGAAGATAAAAATGAAATAAAAATAACATTACTTTTAAAAGAATAATATTAACTATTTATTTGAAAAAAATCACTGTAAAAATGTTGTAGGTGGCTAGAACAAAGATGAGGACCTGCCAAAATAAAAACAGAAACGAAGTCACTTAGACATCTACACAACACAATCTAAGCCAAGTAAACATTAGGTCAGCTGGCGAAATTGTAAATTCAGCTTCCTTGAGCATTTCACCACATTGCTTCATAAACAGGATCAAACCTCGAAGTGAACTCTGCCAACCTAAGAAAAGTGAGTTAAGTGATAAATAATCTGCAACAAGATTGTCGTTAAGCACGATTCGATGCCATATCGCATTGGGTTCCACGCGAAGAAGTGAGATAGACGAATCGGTCCTACGCCACTTATTTTGACGGTGGTTGACTTCAAATATTCTTTTCATTTCAATACTTGTCTACCTTGTTTATATTGCCAATCGGGCATTGGCCGAGTGAATAATGCTCTGCGGGTGCAATTAAATTGAAGTCATACGTCATACGTGACCACGCTAGCGCAGTTGACAGAGTCAAATTTTTATGTTTAACCAGCAGTAGTCGAATCCGTGTTGGCCTAAAAGATCTTTGATTCCAAAAATGTACAAGTTTCACAAACATACAAGTAAGCTTCACGTAAAACTGCATTGCACACACTATCTTTAAGGCAAATTGAGATATTCTGCGTTGCACACGATCATTTGGCGATTTATTTTACATGGGTTATTGATACGGCGACCAAGATATGCAAATCTGTCAACTACTTCTATATCTTTAACAGAAATCTGCAGAGTTAAAATGATTGACGGCTGATAGTGTAGTAGTATGTTATATATATAATGAGAGTTAATGTCGAAATATGGCTTAGGCATAAACTTGAGTGTAGAATAATAATTCAATATCGTCTGTGTAATACCGTCGACTAATTTACCGCCAGGACATATCACTTTTTGCATAATTTAGAATAGAACATTAAAATTCATTGAGTCAAATGCAAAATTAAATTTTAAAAATTCGGCTAATGTAGAGAGGTGAGATAACTGTTTTTGTTCATGTATATCTCCAGTATATGATCCACGCGAAAAAATGCTGACACGGAGTAAACTAATCGAAGAAAGCAAGCTAGATACGATTTTAATCGGGTTTATACCACGATTGTTAACACAAAAATTGCGATTGCCGCATGTGAAGATATTTGAATAGGAGTCAAGTTGTCCAAAACACCTAACACTTTCGACTTTCATATAAAACGAAAGAGATTAGACAACGGCCTACAAATGTCCAATTCGTCAAACAGTGAGTTCCAGTTTCGGATATGCCACATAAACAAGGTTCAAATTTATCAAACATCCATAATAAAGTTAAACGAACATTGGTTGCGCGGGCGGTGATAACAATTTTTATAATCAAGGTTGCGGTCTTGATATAAGAACCTGACACATTAACCATATGAAAATATGTATTAGGTGTTGCGAAACTAATAACAAATTAGTTCAGATGTGAACAGAAAGTATAATCTCATGCTGCCTTTGGTTTATCCTTCAGGTCACAACTGAACTAATTTGTTACTAGGTTCGCAACACCTAATACATACTTACTGGATGAATTGCCTTTTCTACAGTATAAACTAAGAATTGTATAATGTAGGAAAGGCAATTCATCCAGTATACCGGTTTCGTTCTTATTGGGATCTCATCATGTACTGGCCAGAATTTGCCGCGGACAGGACTCAAACCTGGGCACGTCTGCTTCGGAATCTGGTGCTCTAACCACTGAGCCATCCTGCCGCACACTACACTGCACACAATTTTCAGTTATATACTAACTAATGTAACTTGGTTAGTCTATTTTTCCTTTAGGTGGAGCTCATATGGCATCCATTTAGACCCAAAGTTCCAACTAACCATACAGAAATCTGTCATTACTGTATAGATACCACATTAAATGGGGAAGTGGTATTGAAATGAACATTTATATAATTAAACGAACATTAGTTGCGCTGGCTGTGACAACAGTTATTATAATCAAGGTTGCATTTTTGATATGAGCACCTGACCTATTAGTTACTTACATATGTCAGTATAAACTAAGAATTGTATAGAGTGGAAAAGGCAATTTTTCAAGTAGACTGGTTTCGTCCTTATTGGGAACTCATCATGTACTGGTCAGAAATTGTTGCGGACAGGGCTCGAACCTGGGCATAAATACTTCGGAATCCGGTTTTCTAACCACTGAGCCACCCAGCCATTGCTCAATAGTTAGAGCACTAGATTCAGAAGCAGACGTGTCCAAGTTCTAGCCCTGGCAGCGGCAAATTGTGGACAGTACGTGACGAGATCCCAATAATGACGAAATCGGTCTGCTGGAGGAATTGCCTTTTGTACATTTTACAATACTTAGTTTATACTGACAAATGTGTTTACATAATAGGTTCGGTGTTTATAACAAGATCGCAGCCTTGATTAAAGTAATTGTTTTCACCGCCCGCAAAACCAATGTTCATTAGAATATATCAATTATTGTTCGTATTATGATGACATATTAAGGTATATACTGGAAATTTAACACTCGCGCAAGGCTTACCTATCAAATTGAAGCCGAAAGTTTCAGATTTAATTCTATCGCCGTAACCCTGGATACTGCGACTGGAACATATGACTGAAATTCAGAACAACAGAACAGAATATTAGTCGAAATTTAGGTAGCACAATAAAATCCGTAAATTATATCAGACTGCAAGAAGAATAAAATAATGAGCAATAAAATTTGAAAAATAAATATATCGGCATTTTGTTTTAAAGAAAACACATTCTGCCTATTCCAGCAGGAGCGAATGCAATACTTGTTGCGCTATGTAATTAAGCGCGGACGAGAAGTGATATTCTTCCAAATGGTACTTCTAACATAAATGTATTGCTTAGGATTTCTCACGGAAAAATCATGCAGAAGTGCCGACTCGTCCATTAACGTTCAAAAATAAATAAGGAAAACTATAATTAATATTTTCAGGTGTAGAAAAACATAACAACACAAATCCGTAGTGTTCCACAATACGCCCGATCAAAGATGAAAACGCGATTTATATAATTGGCATGGCGAACATATCAAAAGGATAGTTCATATAGGACCAAGCGAATGTGCAAAAGTATGCATGACCACATTATGCCATAAGCTCACTACTTGTTTAGCCAGGAATTATTTCAAAATTTACTATCCATTTGATCCAGTCATTGACCACCCGTACTTAGGAGTAACAATTTAGCACGCCACACATCGGTCAGTTGGATTAAACTTATCGTTAATGCCAATTAATATATCATCAAGGTCCTATATTAGACAACTTATAACTCGCTACGCCACGCCTAAAGTTTGTACGATCATCGTTGTCCAAATAATGATGCGTGTTTTTATAATTCGGGCTTTATTGGTTGCCAGGATGCGCTGTTATAGATTCTCATACCAGACAAGCTAATATGGAGAAATCAGACTGTCTCAACCCGCACTAGGAATGAGCGATCATGAGTGTTATTCATAGTCCAAACAACAATTATCTTCATGGCTATTTTTTAGTGAGCATTAATGCGTCATTATGTTGTAATGCTCCGTAATAATAGACTTAAATCGATATTAAAAGAATGATAGCAAGCGTGTCAGACGGGAAAAAACTTCTGCCACTTCAGAATTAGCCGCCATTTGCAGAAAGAGCGCAACAACTTCGGGTGGATGAGCATTTAAGAGGAATACTATGAATCCAAATCCCCCGTCGCAACCAGGTAAGATAGACTATATTCCCCTTTTCAGCCAACTGATAACTATGAATATTCTCTGTAAATAGGATGAAGTGAAACATTAGCTTTTATAAAGATTATTATAATGATAAAACATATATGGGTACTGGTGCACGCGCACACAATCACACTAATAGACGCGAATACATCAATGGCATTAATTCGGTGTACACAATTGCTGCAAAAATTATAAATGAGAAACCATTTACAATGACAATGACAACAACACACGTCATACGTAAGAGAATTTAGTAAAACAATGTCATACTTTATGCCTATCAATGAAGCACCAATAACCTGGTTATTAATAACTAAGAAAGATTTCAGCCAAGGCAATCATTCACATCGTTAACACATAAATTAAAAATAAAAGCAAACAGACCACGACCAACGATATTATGGTGGCCAAGGTGCACATAAAATTACAGGATGAAGAAGTCACTGTTTTGGGATAATCATATGCTGCTATTGATTGCTAAAAACTAGCATTCTTGGCTCACAATCTAGGCCTGTGTCACATCTTTTAATTGAAAGATCATTTCCCCAAAGGCAGTAAACAACAATTAACTTACAATTTTACATATACATTTGCTAGTATAAGCTCGATATTGCATCAGATAGCAGAGAAAATTTAATTTTCCGTCCAGATTGTTTGCCGCAGACAGAATTCAAATCTTAGCATGTCACAACCTTTATTTAAATAATTATTACCGCCCGCACAACGAATGATCGTTTAAATATATAAATGATTGTGACATTAGCTGTATTGTGACAGCTTTTAGGGCAGCTAGTTGGAACTTTATGCCTAGAGATGACATTTAGTTTCCACCTATATAAAAGGTTAACCAGAATTATAAATTACTCCATAGCTAAAAGTTCTGTGAATTTTGCGACAGGATGGTGACGTGGATAGTCACAGAGTGCGATGAAGACATGTCCAGGTTCTAGCTCTGTGCGCGGAAAACATCTGAATATTACCTGAAGAGTTCCCAATAAGGAAGAAATAAGTCTACAGGATGAATTTCCTTGTCTATATTATTCAATGCTTAATCTATACCGACAAATGTATATATTAAATGGGAATGATGTTTATAACAATCACAAAACCTTGATTTAAATAATTGTTATCACCGTCCGCGCATCCAATGATAGGTCAATTGTATAAATGAACTTTATATAATAGATAAAGATACAACAAATAGTCATCTGTGCAAATATTAAGGTATAAAATTAAAACTAAATCGATTAGATATTAGTTTATAGCTAATCCATTTAAACAACAAATAATTCAGATAAAAATGACTTCACCGAAATTAAATTTTACTCTAACCAAATTCCTGAGAAGTGACTAAGCAAAAAAATTAAACGTGATGCAATCAAGACGACATACGAAAGATCTTGATCGAAAGTCAAAATAAAATCATAATTTCTTACAAACTATTCGAAACGCCGAAAAATTACCAATATCTATTTGAAGCAAAAACGATAAAATACCCACATGAGGAAGAGCAGAATACTTTCTCCGGTAAAATTTCAACTGTTTATATACAGAAGATATACAATAGTTAGTCACAATTTCACGCAACCATATACAATCCTAAATTTGAATTCTATCTTTATTTTTTTATTGTCGGGCCAAATTATCTTTGTTGCCAAATATTAATTTATTATTATTAAGAGAAATTCCCACACTGGCTTACTTGCACAAGTTTAACGATTTGAAAATTAAAAAAATTGATTTTCTACAGTAATGCGCCAAAATAATGGCATTCATACACTAAAATGATATAATGGATGTTTACAGGTGTTATTAAGGTAAATTTTCTGAAAACTGCGATTAGATTAAGAGATAAATTGCTAAAAATGTTAGATCATATCCAGCCATATGAACATTATAATTTAAAGCACAACAGCTAAGCAAATAATCTAGAAATAATACATTTTGCAGACAAAAATTTAATTTAGCTACCATTGAGAAAATATAAAAACAATATCTGCAACTCAAGATTATCGATACAAAGACAATTAAAATCAGCCCAAAAGGTCAATTTAAAATTACAAAATCATACATGCATATGCAGTCCTTAATTGAACTGTAAGATTATTTTGTTTTGAATGAAATAACCAAAACCGCGCTTTGTCACCATTAGACCAAACTTGAATTTCGAGCCTAAATTTATGTCATGAAGATGTATTAGAAGATGAGCAATTTGAATTGAAACAAATAAAATAAAGGAACAAGAGATAACTACTTAATAGTTTAGATCCGTCAACTAGCTTAACCCAACCATATTGGAGATAGTATGCAAATACGAATGTTACTAGATGAAAATAGCTTAACAATAAAGAAATATATACGGACGAGTATGCGATGAATACACTATTAGTAATGGTATTCAGAAGCCATGCTTACAAAAAGCAAAACTCGAAGGTAAACCTATTTTAGTGCTATGAATGCAAAGTGAGGATTGCACACATTCTTTTTTGAAAATGAACTCATTTTATAAAACAAAGACTTCCCACATTGAAGAATTTGTAATATTTAAATTGTTTAAAATAAAGAACGCATAACAAAAATGGAATTGCCACCATCACTTTTTGAAACAAAATAAAAATTAAGTCAAAGGTTACACCAAATATAAAAAAACGATGCAATGTAAAGTTAAATTAAATCTCGATCGTATAAAAATGATGTAATACGTTACCAAGACGACTTTCTAAACGATACGACAAGCGAAAGATAAAAATATAAAACAACATAAATGACGAAAACCAATTAATTAACACTAAATAATATTGACACGAACCAAAATAACATGCAATATTTCAACAAATATATAGTGAGCATTCAAATTTCGCAAGTGAAAAAGCTATTGATAAACATATAACAACTAAAGAGTGCAAATGAATAATAAAACGTCAAGTGGCATGACATAACTAACTTTGAAGAGCTGGAAAAGAAAAAAATCAAAATGATATTAAAATACAGTATATATGCGAATATTACAATTAAAGAAATAAATAGTCTATTGGGATGGAACATAGGAGAGCACTGACCATATTATAATGTTTCTTATATGTTCGGTATAATGCAGTTTAATGTTTTTATAGAAGCAGAGCGCATACATTTAAAATCCCACCTGCTCTAATGGATCTTAAACTGAATGCGATGACGAGGTTTGCTGTTCTATGGTTCTAGCTTCTTTATTAGAAGCCAGGTAAATGTTCGCAACTGAAATATTTAAATCTTGCAGATGAAAAAGATGAGCAGAAATTCATTCTAATTAATATCATCCTAATCAATGCTTACTGTATTTCTCTACAGCAGGCACTGATATGAAACCGCTGTCAGCTCATTCATTATTAATCTTGTACTAATTATTATATTATCATTATTGACAAACAATGGCTTGTCAGTCTCACTCACCCATAGGCAATAATAATTTTGATTTGGAACTCGATATTTCTAATTATCCGGCTAGATGTCTATGTTGTCAAAAATATCAAGATGTCTTTTAAATTTTTATGAACTGAACTAGAAAAAATCTACAATCCAGCTGGCTTTTTTTTACTTTGATTCTGATAATATTTTTTCATGGTTAAATAAAAGACAAGGATAAGTGTGATCTTTTTATTTCCTCGTTCTGTATTATTAAATTTGAAATGTTATACATTATATCATTATGTTAGTCAACAATGCATATAATCAATTGCTAGTCATGATTGCCATTTTTGAATAATGTTACAATCGAATTATACCTTAATTTTTCCTATTTCGATGATGAATCTATAACTATTTATATAATCAATTATTGTACAAATGCGATTAATTAATAAGACCGTTTTTCTTATACCACAATAATTATATCAAAATTGCTGTGACGTATGCAGTGATATTACTGCTGAATTTTCTGATGTTGATATATCGTACATCATAAGTATCGAGATCCACTTATATATATATATGAGAATAATTGCACATATTTCTGTGATGTGATATCTTCTTATATTGTACATTTTCTAATAATATTATCTATTTGATAGAACATGTGTGGTTTGAATCCAAATAGAATAGAATATCTTAATTTGGATTCAAACCACACATGTGCCATCAAATAATAATATTGTAAAATGTACCATATAAAAAGATATCACATCACATAAATATGTGCAATTAGTCTCATGTAGATATGTAAATCTCACTAGTAGTACTGTACAATATATCAACATCAGAAAAATCTGCTGTAAAGAGTGATAGATTCTTCATCATAAATAAGAAAAATTAAGGTATAATTTGAGTGTAATATTATGCAAAAAAATGAGAACCATGATTAGCAATTGATTGTATGTATTGTTGACTAACATGATGATATAATACATAAAATTTAAATTTTAATAATAAAAAACTTGGAGATAAAATTATCAAGAAGTTATGCTGTTGATAACAATTAGCCTTGTCTTTTATTCAACCATGAGAAAGTATTATCATAATCCAAATTAAAAATATCAGCAAGATTGTAGACATTTTCTAGTTCAGTAGATAAAAATTTAAAAGACATCATAGATGGAGGCGTTTCTCTAATCCCCTTTGGCAATTGATTGTAAATTTTGTAAATTTTTGAAAAAGAGAATAACTTGTTCGCAACATTCCCCACCAAATGAGGAGATATTGCCAAATGTCCAGATCTAGTTCCAACTTTATGACTCTTTCTTATTGGATTCATATAGGCACCAGTCCACTAGTTCAAATGGTAAACTTTTATGCAATAGAAAATTCTCCGAAACCATAAAGTTTGCAGTGATACAAACTGTAATCTAGAGACGTATATAGTGCAGGAGATAGGACTATGCCTAACTTTTGTTTGTACAGCTTCTATCTTATTGGACAAACCCTTTTTTAATGTATTCCAAGTAGCGGCAGCATATTCTAGTACCGGTCTAATCCATATTATATACATTTGAAGTTTTATATCATTTGATAAGATATTTTGATTTATTAGTGCCCATCTTTTCTTAGCACTGCCTACTATCCTTTCAATATGTCTCTCAGCAGAAGCTGTACACTGAATAGTTATACCTAAATCCTTAATTTCTTGCATAAGTTTAACCTCAAAAACATCAAATATCACATCATCATGAACATAAACATAATTAAATTCTGTTTTGTTACCTATTTTTAAAACTCTCCTCCTTTTACTGTTTATTCTCAGCCCTAGTGTTATCAAATATCTACTTAAATCATACAAATCAAGTGTCACATTATTTTTGGAGAATTCGACATTTTTTGGATCAATTGGAAAGATTATTTTTAAATCATCAGCGAATTTGCAAACTCGACCGTTAAGGATCTTAGTTTCTAAATGTGCAAATACGATTTTAAATAAAATTGGCCCCTGCCCTGTGGAATTCCACTTGTTACTCTTTTCGATTTTGATATCAAATCGTTTACTTGAATACTCATTCGTCGATTATATAAATAGTATTTAAGTAATCTAAAAATATTCGGATCAATATTCAATAAATTAATCGAATTCAAAATAGCATCAAAAGATATAGAGTCAAAAGCTTTTGAGATATCTATAAATACAATTAATGCATCTAACTTATTCTCATCTAATGTAATTACATGTTTCCACATAGAAAGCATATTAGTAGTTGTCGATCTATCTTTCGTAAAGCCATGTTGACATATATCAAAATCAGCCGGCAACATACGTTCTAAATGATCTAGTATCAATCGTTCTATTATCTTCAAAAACGAATGGATAATAGAGATTAATCTATAATCACTGGCGCACGTTGGCTTACTTACTTTTGGCAACGGTTTAGCTACTATCGTTAGTATATCAATTGGTAATTTCCCATTCTTCAAAATTCTATTTATAAAATTGCAGAGCGCATTCATAAAATTTAAAGGTAATTGAAGTAGGTTATCAATCGATATACCAAGGTGACCTTTTTGTTTCTTGATTTTATTTTTAACATTAATCCTATCAACGCATCACTGTCAATAACAAGTCCTAGATCCTGGTTTCCCGAAGGATCAGGTAGATCAATAAAATTGCTTTCGTTCTGTGGATTACATAACAATTTGCCAAATACTTCATCCAATTCACAGAGAAATTCATACTCAGTTTTACCCACAGGTAATATAAGCTTTAATTTTTCCTTATATTTACTGTAGTCTGTGAGGAGTTTGTATCCTAATCTAGGATTACTCTTCAGTTTGGCCAAAATAATTCTTTCTGATCTTTGACGGATTATCAGCAGTGATGAATTAATTTCTTTATCAATCAAAACTAACCTCATTTTTTAATACTAATGATAAGACTACACTTCATTATTATAATCAAATTTGCGGTCATGATATAAACACCTGACCCATTAATTACTTACATATGTCAGTATAAACTAAGAATTGTATAGTGTAGAAAAGGCAATTCATCCAGTAAGTATGTATTAGGTGTTGCGAACCTAGTAACAAATTAGTTCAGTTGTGAACGGAAAGTATAATCTCATGCTGCTTTTGGTTTATCCTTCTGGTCACAACTGAACTAATTTGTTACTAGGTTCGCAACACCTAATACATACTTACCGGATGAATTGCCTTTTCTACAGTATAAACTAAGAAATGTATAGTGTAGAAAAGGCAATTAATCCAGTAAACCGGTTTCGTCCTTATTGGGAACTCATCATGTACTGGCCAGAATTTGCCGCGGACAGGACTCGAACCTGGGCACGTCTGCTTCGGAATCTGGTGCTCTAACCACTGAGCCATCCTGCCGCACACTACACTGCACACAATTTTCAGTTATATACTAACTAATGTAACCTGGTTAGTCTATTTTTCCTTTAGGTGGAGCTCATATGGCATCCATTTAGACCCAAAGTTCCAACTAACCATGCCCAATCTGTCATTACTGAACAGACACCACATTACATGGGGAAGTGGTATTGAAATGAACATTTATATAATTAAACGAACATTGGTTGCGCGGGTGGTGATAACAATTATTATAATCAAGGTTGCGGTCTAGATATAAACACCTGACCCATTAATTACTTACATATGTCAGTATAAACTAAGAATTGTATAGTGTAGAAAAGGCAATTCATCCAGTAGACCGGTTTCGTCCTTATTGGAAACTCATCATGTACTGGCCAGAATTTGCCGCGGACAGGACTCGAACCTGATCAAGGAAAAGGTGGGGACAACGACCACCATGAAAATGTAGGAAATCATTACTAAATAGACAGCTACCCCGCAAAAGCTATTACTATAATTACAAAACATCCTACGTAAATGGTGCCCGTTTCGTCGAACTCACAGCCACCAAAGAATAAATCAACATCTAGCTTTTGAGAACTTCAAGCACTTTGGATGAATGCCACAAAAGAAAGTAAATCCTAAGACACAAATCACAGCAAACCACACTCTCGAGAACACAATGCTCAAAGACAGCCGCACAATGACGGGTGAGGACGATATTACACTGCCATTTATTCTCGCCAACAGTCATACGCATAAGATGAGGTCTAGTTCAGGAAATGCAGGAAGCCCGGTGGTGAGCCCAGCAACAGGCCGCACCAACACATGGACACAGTATAAAATATGCCAATTCGATCCAGACTACCTTGACGAGTGGGTTAACGGTGTTACTTTATTGGCCAAGATGCCCAATATAACGGACGAAGGCTCAATATTTTTGAGGGCTTGGGAGAAGATCCCAATGTCTTTCAGACGCGGACTCAAAGATATTCTGTATCAATACACTGAGGGCACATGTGCGCAGCCATGGCAAAGCCTGCAACGCGCCGTTAAGCAGCGATTGACACCAGATCGATAAGACAGGCTTACAGAATTAATGAGCCAGATGTTCCTAGGAAGTCGCACGCCTTCTGAGCTATTTAGGGAGATGGAGCAGAAAGCCTTCGAATTCAACCTGCCCAAGGAAATCTTAATGCGACTATTCATACAGAAGCTCCCTCCGGCTTTCCAAGAGATGGCCACGTTTCTGCGCGAATCCGTCGAAGTGCAAGACGACGTTCTGCCGGCACGTCTAGACAAGTGGTGGAAGAAACATCACTAAAGCTCATCTACCTCAGAGTAAGGTTACATCACCTCATAACTGTTCGAAATCCAATCCACCGCATCATCAGCCGGAACAAATGTCACCAATGAGCGCGTCATCAGCCTGCTCGAGTACCTCACCGTCAGGCCAAATTCGGTCTCAGTCAATGCCGTTCATAAAAGGCGTGACCAGCGTCGACCACCGTCCCGGAATAGCGCCAGGAGGTCGACGTCGAGAGCGGGCCACAGTTCCTTAGTTACCGACGGAGTGGTGACCGGATCACCGCAGCTATGGCCACTCCACACGCTATTGCCTCAGAAACGGCTGCACGTTCCCGCGCACAGACGCGACGGTCAAGTGGGTGCGGTCAACTTCGACAACTCAGGTGGATCTGCCCAAGGAGGGTTCGGAAAACTGCTGGGGTCAGCCTCCTCTGCGACAGTAGAAGCTGATCACTCCAAGATTGTTAGCCGCCCCATGTCTGTTGGATCGAAGCACGTTGCTTTCGCGATACAGCCCATTCAAACTATTGTCTTTACAACGACGGCTACAGTCAAGTCATGCTTCACACGCTCAAATGCCAGCAACCAGTCCCATCGTCAGTTGCCACTATTGACATCCTTCCTCATCCGTGACGCAAATTCTAGCGAATTATTTCTCATAGACACTGGATCAGATGTAAGCTTACTACCTACCCACTCAGTCGACACCAGCAATCTGACCTGCGCCAATGGCTCCAATATAGCGATGTTTGGGGTACGAGTACACACAATCTCGTTCTCCAACTCAAAATGATGTTTCAATTATTCTTTCATCAATGCCAATACGACAAGAAACATCATTGGACGTTACTTTCTCGAACACTTCGACCTTACCATTCGTCCAAGAACACGAGAGATACGCACTGCAGACAATCAGTTGCTTACATCAGCGTTAAAACATACGACTCGCGCCGAAGCAGTCTCATCCATACAGCTTATTCCTTCAGTTCCTCATGTACCACAACTGGACGATGTTCTGAAACGTCATGAAGAAATTTTCAAACCTATTTCCTTCATGCCCGATCTCAAGAGGAAGCGTGCCATCACAGCCCATCGTATCATCTTGTCGAAACCACTTCCTCATCCTCCACGAGCACGTCCATTGGCACCACACAAACATAAGGCCGCCGAGCAAGAATTTGCCATGCTACGTCAACAAGGCATCTGTACACGATCCAGCTCACCTTTTGCGTCGCCTGTGGTAGTAGTACCAAAGAGTGAACCAGCAACATTCAGGGTGTGCGGGGATTATCGTATTCTCAATTCTTGCACACAGTCTGATTCGTACATCCTGCCAAATCCAGCTGACCTACTCAGATCCGCTATCGGTCATGCTGTGTATTCAAAACTCGACCTAGTGAAAGCCTACTATCAAGTACCGATGGACAAAGACTCCGTATCATATACTGCACTCAGATTCACTGGAGGTGGCACTCACGAATATCACTATATGCCTTTCGGTCTCAAGAATGCCTCGCAAACCTTCCAACGCGTTATGGACGAAATACTAGATGGTCTACCATTTGTAATTCCATATTTAGACGACATCCTGGTATTCTCTAACTCAATGTCCGAACATATACAGCATATTGATATTCTACTCACACGTCTAGCAGACTATGGCCTCCGACTTCATGGCAACAAATGCGTCTTTGCACAGCAATCAATTGAATTCCTCGGTCATCAAATTTCCGAGAAAGGCATGACACCTATACCTGCTAAGGTTCGTGCTATTCAAGATCTACAGCCTCCAACCACCGTTCGAGCATTACGACGATTCTTGGGCAAGATTAACTACTATTCTCGATTCGTACCCTGCCTTGCCAAGATTCTGGCACCTCTTCACAAATATCTCGTGACAGAAAGCCGTTTTATCAAGAAATCACAATTGATTCAGCTCAACGCGGACGACATGCAGGCTTACGAGGATGCCAAAAGAGCCTTATGCAAAGCGATCATGCTACATTCTCCTGATTGGTCTCAACCTTTTGAATTGATCACTGACACATCCAACGTTGCCATAGGCGCAGTACTTCAACAGTCCATCAATGGCATACACCGACCTATCGCTTTCTACTCGCAAAACTACAACCTCGCGAGACGCGATATGATACATTACGGAAAGAGTTACTCGCAATCTACCGGACGATCCTACACTTCCACACCTATCTGGGTGGCCAAAAGTTTAGGATCTACACCAACCACCTTCCTCTACTCCCGATGCTCAGAATAAAGAAGAAGTATTTATATCCACCACGTGTCAACTCACAACTTACACAAATACACGAGTATGAATATGAAGTCACTCATGTCAAAGGATCAGAAAATCTTGTTGCAGACTCCCTAAGCCGTCCAGCAGAACTCTGTGCTTCAATCGTGTGTCCTTCACTTATAAGCACTCAGGAATTGAAAGCAGCACAGCAAGATAATCAATCACTTCGGACATTTGATGTCAATCGCCTGAAAACATTTGATTATGATGGAACTCTGCTGCAGTGTGAATTAACTGGCATGGGCCCGCGGCCGTTTATACCTGAAAACTCCGTCACAAGATCTGAAAGGATTACCATTCAATGAGCCATCCATCTGACGAAGCCTCAGTGAAAATTCTATCCAGAACGTATTTTTGGCCTGGCATGCGGCGAGATGTCAAAAAGTGTTCAAACCAATGTATAGAATGTCAGAAATGCAGTGACGAGACACACCAAAACGGCGCTACAAGTCATCAAAGTGTCCAAAGTCCGGTTCACGCATATACACGTTGATCTGGTAACCTTGCCGGCCGTGAACAATATACGATATCTACTGTCAATACGGGATCGCACCACACGATGGTCTGAGGCCATACCACTGCCAGACATGAAGCAAGACACTGTCAGTTATGCTTTAGAGCTCAATTGGTTCGCTCGGTTTGGTGCTCCAGCTGAAGTGAAAACCGATCGTGGCGCACAGTTCCTCGGCAAAGAGTTCGCAGCCCTACTATGATTTCAATCACTCCATGAACGCAACTCGCAATCTCAGAGCAAATGGTTTCGTCGAAAGGCCAGACCGGGAACTGCAAGCGCCGCTCAAGGCCAGCCCAGAAGAATATTGGCTTGCGGCTTTGCTGACAGTACTCTTATCAATGAGTACAAGACCTCCAGAGCCGATCAAAGGTAGCTCCGCTGAAATAGTATTTGGCGAATGTCTACGGCTTCCTGGCGAACTAGTCCGATCACGCTCTGGAACTGCGATAACGATGAACGATCCGGCATTTCTGTTTCCACTTCGCAGTTACCTACAGTATAACGCTCAGAATCGGCCGATCTGTCCTACACGTCAGTAGCATGGTCCAATATATAAACGCAAAGATTTCGATAGCTGCAAATGGTACTTCGTCAACAACGAAATGAATAACAGGACTCTAGCCAAACCGAAGCGCGGTCCTTATCGCGTGTTAGATCGACGTCAGAATTACATTATTTTGGAGATCAATGGCAAAGCTGTAGCTGTCTCCAAACACAGATTATCCCCAGCCGACGTTGATACAAATGACACGCTTTTCCACGATGTTGACCTATTAGGCGGCGAAGAAACGTTGATTCCACCTCCAGACAGTTTCGAGGAAGACGGATTGACGCCCGACATCTCACCAACAACCGAACCAACTGACGCTGTCAAGCCGTCGCGAGATATAGAGGAATCAGAATCAGAGTCGACAGAACCAACATCGGTGTTTAATCGTTATGACAGAGCCATAACACCTCCTGTAAGGTTAGCCCCATTCATTGTGTATTAATTTTCATTGTCGGAGGGGTGTATGTAACACGCGGCTCCGCGTTACAACCCAACGATGTTCAATTATGAGAAATATAGTGCTCTTTCAGGTCAAATAGTCTTTGTTTTTACACAATATTTCTCTTAACTGTGATTTTAGAAACAATCTCTGTTAGTTTCAAGCAGTTTTAATTTAGATATCTTGAACTGCAATTTTAATTGTAATTAATATTGTTTTGTTTAAAAAATACAGACATCCGCGCGCAATACGAAGGGAACTTGCGGTTGATTATAGTGCCAATGTGGATTTATTATATAATTATACGCATCAGGCCATGAGATTTCAATGGATTATTATAATTTAATCATTTAAAACCTGGCAAACATTGGAAAAATTATTCGTGATGGTTTTTCAAGTTTGTTTTTATACGATTTTTATCCATCAATTATCAGTGACAATATTAACCATTAACTTTAAACTAATTTGATAATTAGTCTGGATTTATATCTTCGCACCTTTTCAATTATTTACATGTATTCATCATGATTCAGATGTTTGTGTTCCTGATAATTACTTGTGTATAAGACATTCAATTGTGTTGACAATATATCATTTTGTTGCCGTTTTGTTTAACTGTGAATTGATTCATGCTTAGCTACACCACTTGCAATAAAAGTCTGATAATGGATGAGTTT
Organism: Eudiplozoon nipponicum; assembly: GCA_029291075.1. NCBI lineage: Eukaryota > Metazoa > Platyhelminthes > Monogenea > Mazocraeidea > Diplozoidae > Eudiplozoon > Eudiplozoon nipponicum. Next base: position 89,524 of record JAQBSW010000046.1, on the reverse strand, counting down.
TCTTACTTCACCCTTCGGAAAATGTCAGGGACTGATCAAGGAACGAGTGGGGATAACGACTACCATGAAAATGTAGGAAATCATTACTAAATAGACAGCTACCCCGCAAAAGCTATTACTATAACTACAAAATTTCATGCAATCTATTGAAAGAAGGATGTTTAAATAAAGTAGAAGCTGTACAAAGGAAAGTTGTGAAACATATTGGCCCTGTCTCCTGCACTATATACGCCAGTATATTACAATTTGTATCACTGCAAACTTTATGGTTAAGGAGGCTGTGGTACTACATAACAGTTTTCTACTTGAACAAGTCCGTCGTAAAGTCCATCCCCTCCTCAACGTGGTACGACGGTGTCAACCATGTCTCGATGGCCGATCGTACATGGGCTAACAGGGCTATGGCGGTGGTGTCACCAGGGCGTGGTGGATTTCCGACCGGCAATCGGATCTCCTATAAAATACCACATGAGCCCGACGACGGCACCATGACTCGGCGTGTGTTCCCCGCCACAAAAGGGTTCAACAGCCACAGGATTACATGGACTCCTGGACAGTACCCCGTACTTCCGAATGGCGAATGAGCTCTCAACAGCCACCGGCAACCATGCAACTTACTGCTGCCTTGCAGACTGCGCTTGGATGTGCAAAGGCTAGAGGTGCGTCCTCGATCAAAAAGCCGAGTGGTGAGGGGACACCACTTGTACCAAATTCCCAAGAAACTCCGTGAAATCAATGGAGCCGGCTTATCCTCCAAAAGGAGTCAGCCGCAGTAAATAAATAAATAATAATAATACTTGAACAAGTGGATTGATACCTATATGAATGAAGTTGGAACTAGATCTGGAAATTTGGCGGTCTCTCCTCTGCTGGAAAATATAACTTGAAAGTTATTTTCTTTTTCCAAAATATACAATCAATTGCAGAAGGGGCTTAGAGAAACGCCTCCGTCTAAAATGTCTTTTAAATTTTTACGTACTGAACTAGAAAAAATCTAGTCCAGCTGACCGTTTTAATTTTGATAATGATAGTATATTCTCGTGGTTGAATGAAGGCAAGGATAATTGTGATCAGCAACATACGTTTTTGAGATTTTTATTTCCTCGTTCTGTATTATTAAATTATCAACATGTTACTCAACACTACATATAATAAATTGCTAGTCATGCTTGCCATTTTTTGCATAATGTCACAATCGAATTATACCTTAATTTTTCATACACCGAGGATGAATCTTTAACATTCAATATAATCAATTATTGTACAAATTCGATTGATTAATAAGATCGTTTTTCCCTATACCATAATAATTATTTCAAAATTGATATGACGTATGTAGTGATTTTACTGCTGAATTTTCTGACGTTGATATTTTGTACATCATGACTATAGTATTTACTTATCTATATGAGACTAATTGCACATATTTATGTAATTTGATATCTTTTTTATGTTGCACATTTTCCATTATATTATTTCTAATTGATGGAACATATGTGGTTTGAATTCTAATAAAGATATTCTTTTCTATTCTATTCTGTTATAATTAAGAACAAATCCACGAGCTCGATTGTCTATTAAATGGCAAACAAGACACATCATTTGATAGATCGCTCTAGATGATTAATCATGACAATCTTTTTCCTATTTTAGTATGAAAAATAAAGTAGTTCGAGAAACCCATCATTATAATGTGATGGAACATTGAGAGCTAAGACAGTTTCTTAAATATTTAACAAAACCCAAATATAAACAGATAATGAAATTTAATTTTTTTCAAACAATGGATGTAAAACATGGCATACCTTTGTTCTCGTTAAAATAGAGTTGTGATGCATCAACATTAATTGTGAATGCATTACGTGATACATTCCACTTAGTTTTTATCATACCATAGCTTTGCAACAAATTTTCTCTAGTTAAAGTATTTTTAACAGCGTGATACACATAACCCTTAGCAGTATTTATCTCTACAATGGATGAAGCATCATCCGTAACTAAAATAGGAATAGACTTCATACTTGAGTAGTTCCGACAATTGAATTGAAAGTTAATTCGAGATAAGACTGCGATGTTATACTCAAAATGTTCACAATGTGCGAAAACAATTACTAAACAATATAATACAATAAGTTACCCAACGCAGTGGCAAGTAAAAAAAGCATGACCGAACGCAGAATCGGAATACAGTTATTGAAAGGTTACCAATAATGTTTTGAAAAATGGCGATAGATTTAAACAAAGCCTAGAATAAAAAGAATTTTAAAAATTCTTTCACACTAATGAATCGTATAAACGTTGAGTATTATTATGTAAATAGCTGTCATTTTTATATACAATAACAAATACCCACATTATGACCGTGTTGTAGAGGATGTTAAATCCTCCGCCTTATGTAAAATAACATTGTGTAAATGCCGTACGACGTTACAAACTCGGTTAAGGTGCTCTGAATATGGATTTGTTACTGATAGGGGGCCTTAAGGTGGCCTGGTCGTGCGTTCTTCTGAATTATTCAGTGTGAAGATGTCCTAGAGCCTTGGGTGGACTCTGGCTGTTGTTCCTCCTGTTATGGAGTTGTTATCACGATGTGGAAAATGTCGTTCAGGTTCTGCAATTAATTGGCTCGTCTCGCTGGTTGTACCTCAACAAGATGAGTCACGGATATAACCAATTGTTCGTGAAACAATCAAATCACTAGCGTAGGTATTGACAGTCGAAAGAACGCATACGCGTAACGGAAAGCAGAATGCAAATGCGACAACTGACTTGCATGGCAAATTGCCGTGCTTAAATGGCATGCCATAGTAATATACGTCTACTTGCACACTATTGGTAAAACGGCAAGTTTCGCTCTTTTCTCATTGGTGCAACGTAAATAAAATTTAATTTAATTTACGCAATATGTCGGCAATTAATTTGTGTCGTTACAACACTTTCCTCTCTGAAAAAAAAGAAAAAACATTCCTCTCTGCGAGGCTAGATAAGAAACGTATGATAGAGTTCGGACCAAGTTAAGCAACAACAAAAATAATGTACCATAAATGCTGGGCTTAAGTATGCTTGTTGGTTGCTTCAACAATGATATGATGCCAGGTAACCACTAGGAATTGCTACACAAATTGTTAGCTCTAGTGGTCGGTCATACCACGTGAGGCAAAATAGAGCAGTGTAAGATTTGGGAGCCGCAGCGTGAAGATTTCGAGGTAAATCGCCTCTGAATTTGCCAAGGTTAAGTTAAAACCTAGGCAGGCTGGATCGTCGTCAATGCATTTGTATACGACCAAAGGAGCTAGAGTGAGTACTCGACGTTGTGGTCATGATATTTGTAGAGTGGTCTTTGTGCAATTGATGAAAATGAGATAAACATTGAAAATGGCCTGTACCATGATATGAAGCTGATAACTACTTAGTGTTGCTACACGAAAGCGTTAGCTCCAAGTAGTTGGTCATACCAAAATAGGCAGTGTGATGTCATGTGTGAGAAATACATTATAATGTAAAAATATATACATTAAAATCAAAGGTAACTGCATGAAAATATGTACACGAACATTGCCTCAGAAGATGGCATAATACCAAAAAACGTTCAAAAATTCTACACAATTGTTAGCTAAGAACAGCTGGTTATACCACGTGAGATAAATGCGAAAAATGACGTAAGGTTAAAAAAAATTTTGATACGTAATGTTAATGTTAAAAAATATCAATTACACGTTATACAAAGCAGGCTATTGAGATTGTGGGCAGACGGAGCCTGAGACGTGTGTAGAAGGTTGAACGCTCTCAGGATCAGGTGGTTCGATAAACGGTTTTAACCTGTCTATGCTTACTGATGTCGGTGTAGCGCCTTGCATAATAATGAAGTATTTTGGTTGTCTGAGCAAAATCGGGTAAGGACCGCGATACTTTGGTCGTAGTGGTGCAACAGCATTGTCGTTGCGAACGAGTAATCTCTTGCAGCAGTGGAGCTGTGGGTGAACGAAGACTGGACGAGGCATATGTCTCTGCTGCTGTTCAGACATGTTACCGAAATGAAGTCGAAGACGAGCAGCTTCGTCTTGTGGGTCATCTTGTGCCGGTAGTAGACGTGGGAGCTGACTAGGCAGGCGTAGATCCATGCCATACAAAAGTTGTGACGCAGATGTTTTAATGGATTCACGAGTACGGGAACGCATGGCAAGCAGAACTAAAGGTAGTGCATCGACCCAGTTGCCATTAATGGCGAAGGATTCTGAAGCAGCTTTGAGTTCCCTATGCATTCTCTCTACCATACCGTTAGCTTGGGGATGGTAGGCAGTCGTCTAGCGTAAGATGAATCCCATGTACCGCAAGGTGGTTTTGAAACGATCAGATGTGAAGCAAGTGACCCTGTCCGTGATGACCTCATTGGGAACACCATAATTGGATATCCATGCAGAGATAAAACCGTTAGTTACTTCGTCTGCAGAAATGGTGCCAAGAGGTAATGCCGCAGGCCACCGTGTAAATCTATCGATCATAGTTAGAAGGTAGCTGAAACCTTGAACCTTTGTCAGATGAACTATGTCGATGTGGACGATGGCTAGGCGAGAAGTAGTTCGAAATTGTTGCAACTTAGAACGAGTGTGTCGTGTGATCTTATTTTTCTGACAAATAGCACACTCGGAGACCCATCGTTTAACATTCTGCCTAAGTCTGTGACCCCAGAAACGATCTGTAAGAAGTCGGACAGTCGCTTGGCTTCCTGGGTGAGAAATTGAGTGAATTGAATCGAAAACTTCTCTCTGAAGGCTGGTCGGCAGAACTGGCTTGTTGGGCTGCGTACCCGTGAAGTAAACAATTGGTAAGCCTTCCCACAGACGGCATATGAACTTGGTTGGGTGACGGGCTATTGATCTTTGAATGTGAATGTCACCGCGTTGTTCAGTTCGGAGGAGAGTTGGCGTTAGTGCAGGTTCACTGAGTGCCACGGAGTTGACAGTAAATGGTGACGGCGAAGGTGGTTGTAGAGAGACGTCTGGCCTAGACAGGGCATCTTCAATGAAGTTCTGTTTGCCCTTGACGTGAAAGACGTCAAATCGCCATTCGCTTAGACGAGAAAGCTGTCTTTCCACTCTGGCAGGGTACTTGGCGATAGATGAAGTTGCGTTTCGAAGTGCGCTAACTAGTGGTGCATGATCTGTGAAAACAACAAATCTGCTACTGCCAATGATGCTGATAAAATGGCGCACTGCGTCGTGGATGGCGAGAAGTTCTCGGCCGAAAGTGTCGTACCTCGTTTCTACTGGTTGGAGAGTACGCGAGTAGAAACTGATAGGCTTCCGAACTCCGTCGATCTCTTGTTCCAAAGTGGCTCCAATAGCGAATTCAGAAGCATCTGTCGTGAGTAGAAATGGCTTTTCAAAATCTGGATGTGTTAGCATTGTGGCATTTGCTAACGAGTTGATGGCGAGTCGAAGTATATCCTTGTCTTTGGATGACCAAGCAATGATGGAATTCTTGCTAAGTCCTTTTCGGTTCCGCAGGTGCCTGCACAAAGGATAAAGTTGTTTTGAAAGGCCCGGAAGGAACTTGCGATAATAGTTTAGTACTCCCAGTATTTTCTGCAACTCGCTAACAGTCCTTGGTGACTTGTTATTCTTGATTGAATTCGTCTTTGATGGCAACGGTTGAATACCATGGGCCGTGATACGATGCCCTAAGAAGTCCACGGATGTAGTTGCAATCTGCGTCTTGTCACAGTTGATCTTGAGTCCGTGGTTGGATAAGCGTGATAGGACATTTCGTAGATGCTTCGCATGAGATTCTAGATCTGGACTGAATACCATAATGTCATCGAGATATGACATACAATAAGCGGAGTCGTCGCAAAGTATGTTGTCCATGAATCTTTGAAATGTCTGAGTAGCACACTTAAGTCCAAAAGGCATGTAAAGATATTCGAAAAGGCCAAATGGAGTGATGACTGCAGTTTTCTCGATATCCTCTGGTGCTACCGGGATGTGATGGTAGGCTTGTCTGAGGTCAATCACTGAGAAGAAATTGCTGTCGTTGAGTTTTTCAAGTAAAGTGTTAATATTTGGAATAGGATATGCATCAGATTTTGTCACTGAATTTAGCTTACGGTAGTCTCCACAGGCTCTGTACGATCCGTTTGATTTAGAGACTAAATGCAGTGGTGACGCTCATGAACTTTTCGATGGTCTGATGATTCCCTCTTCCAAAAGCCTTGAGAATTCTTCTTGGGCAGCTTTAAGCTTAGCAGGAGCCAGTGGTCGCTTCTTGAGTGCAATAGGTTGTCCTTCTGTGACGATATGATGCATCGTGTTGGAGACTCGTAGCTCTGACTTGTTAAGATCGAAAAGCGATTTGTATTTTTGAAGAGCTGCTGATATCTCTGCTGAATGATGCACTGGGGTTGGCTGAATGACCTGTAACTCCAAACGCTCGGAGACAAGTGTCCAAAAACTTTGCTCAAGTCCGGTGGAGGGGTCGATGATCTTTACATTGGCAAGATCAACAATGAGCCGAAATTTCAGAAGGAAATCAAGGCCTATTATATTATGTGAGACCTTGGCAATGATGAAGTTGTGGGAAAATTCACGTCGTAGACCTATGTTGAGTGTGCGGTACCGGCAGCCATATGTTGATATGGGCTCGCCTGTAGCTGTTGCGAGAAGAACGCCTAGCGACATCTCGGCCATTGAATCACCCTTGAGAACTGAGACTGCCGCACCTGTGTCTACGATGAACTCTTCGCCAGTTTTGAAATCAAGAAGGTGCAGAAGCTCGTTGGGCTGTTTGGCCGGATCATGCAAACAAGTAGGCTGGTGATTGCGACCGGCATTGTCTGTTTGGTTCTCTATGTGAAAAATTCGGCGTGGACGAAAAGAGTCGACAGGGATGTCGGATTGTAGTTGGCTTCTTCCCTGTGGCGCCGTTGATGCCGTTGATGTGCAGAAAGTACGGTCCTCTACTTCCTGCGCCAGACATTTCCGGATACTGATGCACCCTTCTGCCTGCGGTCTGTTGTCCTTTCCATCAGCTGTGGAAATTGGCACTCATTCGGAAATTCTTCGGAACGACAAAGACAGACTTGGCATGAATAAAAAAACTTCTGGTGGTTATAACACCAGTTCTTTGGGGCATATTTATTAAAGGATTGCGGAGATCTCGATCGCCGCCTACCGTTATAATTGGGCTTAGGAACGAATTTGGGTCGAGCATTCACTTGATTTAGCTCGGATTTGGTAATGGCCAATCCTTCTAGAACTTTAGCCATGTTCGCCACTGTCCTCTCTAAAGAGGAGAGTCTATCATCTTGCGGGGGTGAAGAAAAGGATGATGGATTCACTTTGGGTTCCAAAACCCTATATTCTAACTCACATCTCTCAGATAAGTCATCTATAGAGAGGTGTTGGGGAGCTGTCTGGCAAAGAGTTTTAATGTTTGGGGAAGATTGTTAATAAAAACAACCTTAGCCTCATGGTCAGAAATGTTGGTTTTATACCAACGTTTCCGTAATTCCCTCAGTATTTCTGATGGGGCCAAGGTTTGGCATGTCTAACTGCGCATATTTGTTTATTATCTGCTCAGTCTCTGTGGGCCCAAGCAAGGATTCTACCTCGTTTTGTAGGCCCAAAATGGGATTAGGTAGCTTCCTAATGGCCTCAAGCTTAGGATAAATCCGTCGCTGCAATTCAGAAGGTAGTTTAGCAAAAACCTTTGACAGTTTTTGATGACTGTCATAATCAGGAAACGGGGAGAAAGCGGAGTCTACGCGCATAAAGAATAGTTCACTATCTCCATCCCAAACAGGAACATCAATATCTAAAATTTGACCTGACATTCTAACAATCTTACGTGATCTTAAAAGCATAAATTTATAAGCAATATGGAAATATATAAATGTACTTTAACGAAAAGCTTACCCACAAAAAGCTTCCACAGTTGAATGAGCGCAGAAGAAAAGCACGTCACAGTAACTGCTTCCAAAAATTGAAATTATCCGCAATTGAGCCTGTCGAGTACGTACGGTGCCGTTTTGTACGTAGGAAAGATGAACAGAGGCCCCGTTGGCCTTTGATGCCAATGTATTATTATATATATCCCCAAAAAAATTCAACACAAATCCACGAATATATACCCAACAAAATTCCCAGAAGACCACGATTAGTGTAAATGAAAAAGGAAGTCAATTATATTTATACCAAAAAAAATCAGAACAATAATCAATATCCTGGCGCGGTCGCCAATTTTGTAAACGCCCCGGCTTCAAGTAAATGCCGTACGACGTTACAAACTCGGTTAAGGTGCTCTGAATATAGATTTGTTACTGATAGGGGGGCCCTTAAGAGGGCCTGGTCGTGCGTTCTCCTGAATTATTCAGAGTGTGAAGATGTCCTAGAGCCTTGGGTGGACTCTGGCTGTTGTTCCTTCTGTTGTCGAGTTGTAATCACGATGTGGAAAACTTCGTTCAGGTTCTGCAATTAATTTGGCTCGTCTCGCTGGTTGTACCGCAACAAGATGAGTCACGGATGTAGCCAATTGTTGGTGAAACAATCAAATCACCAGCGTAGGTATTGACAGCCAACAGAACGCATACGCGTAACGCAAAGCAGAATGCAAATGCGACAACTGACTTGCATGGTAAATTGCCGTGCTTAAATACCATGCCATAGTAATATACGTCTACTTGCACACTATTGGTAAAACGGCAAGTTTCGCTTTTTTCTCATTGGCGCAACGTAAATAAAATTGAATTTAATTTACGCAATATGTCGGCCATTAATTTGTGTCGTTACAATTGACTGATAAATTTAAACCACCATAGCTGATTGTAACGAAATTTATTGAAAAAGAAAATTTTTTTTATTTTCCAGAACATTCTTTGTTTAAATACTTGATTTTAAAATTGTGCACTATTTTTCAGTTTTCGAATATCTCGCTCCTTGACTGGTATTGTAATTTTGGTCTGCTGCATTTTAACATTTTTTCCATACTATTCGATTATTTCATCCTAAAATATATTGCTCCATCAATCGCCTTTTTGTTCTAATATAAAACAGAAAGGAACAGGAGCCTAGGAACAGGTATAATTATTTGTATCTTTGGTTAAAGTCTTCCAACTCTCTAGATAAATTACGTGCGAAACAGCTTCCGACTTTCACTTTCCGATTTCCTTACAGTAAGTGTCGATTTAATTGTTATACCATATATTCATGGATACCGACATTAAATTCGAGGACACAAATAGGTTAGTGCAGGACATAGCGGACTTGAACTTAAATGACGCAAGCAATAATATAAGCATATCAGACTCTACTGTGAATTTTAGGACTTCCAGCGATCTGGCATCTATGGGGCTTACAGACACGAATAGGTTAGGGGCCTCAACAAAATTTGGCGACCGCGCCAGGTCCAAGAATATTAAGTCTACCACAGTATAAATCAGAAAAACATTCAAGTTGGGTAGGAGATGCCCAAATGATATTCAGTGCTTATAATATCGTGAACCCTATGGAGAAATTTGTTGCAGCATGGATGGCATTGCCTGAAAATTTCCGAAATGCTTTGGAAAATTTCAGAGACAGAACTGTAGAAGAAAAGCCGTACAATGCATTTGAGTTATTAATGGCTGAAATTCAGCAGAGATATCAGCCTGGAAGATCAGCGCAAATGTGCGAATAATTACGCTTATATAAAATGGGGCGTCAACTACCGTCCGAATTTTATGAACGCCTTTGCACAAAAGCTTCCAGGTTGAATATATCTAGAGAGGTAGTCAACTCTATTTTTACAGCTGAGCTACCAATTAGGCTGAGAACAACATTGGAAGTATTTGACACAATGAACTTAGATTGGCCAACAAAACTCAGAGGGTTAGACGGCGTGTATAAACAGCAAGAACCACAAGTATATGCTGTAATAGCAGATTCTGTAACGATGCAGCCAGTCAGGGCAGATACCGAAAACAACCTGACTATACAAGAAACCTTGCGTTTCTTATGTAGAGAAGTTGCTAGCTTGCGTAGTGATATTGCACAACTTCAGAGTCAGGATAAGTATAATAGACGTCGAGGGAGTCACTCGCGTCAACGCTTCGAAGGGCCACGCGGATGGTGTAAGGCACATTGCGAATACGGACGCAGTGCGAAGTGCCAAGGTGAGAATTGTATTTACCCGCGATTAGGTGGACCCAGATGGAAAGGAAGCACAAAACCGGTTGAGAGAAATCCATCACCGGGAAAAGGACAAAACCCCCGCTAGTAGGAGCCGTAGGGGGGGTTCCATTGCAAAGGCTCCCAGATATGCCTTTAAAAGGCATACTCAAAGCTAAAGATGCGACTAGAGCAAATAGCACCGAGATAGAAGGCAAGAGAGTCCGATTCTCACTAAGCGGAGATCTGGAAAACATTGCCGGATTGTCCAGCAACAAGTTCATTATTAAGGATGAATTATCTGGATTAGAATTTCTCATTGATACGGGTGCTGAGATAAGCATAGTTAGGTCAGACGTGGTGGAAGCAGATTGCCCCACATTTGATCATCAACTATGGGCCGCTAACGGTAGTCCAATTGAAGTAAAAGGGATGAAAGAAATGTCGGTAACAGTAGGCCAGAAATCCTTCCTTCCGATGGAATTTTCTAGTAGCCGATGTCAAGGACCATATCATTGGCATGGATTTCTTGACACATATCAAGCTGACATTAGACCCCAAGGCTAGGACTATCGCAGAAGGCGTAGGGATAGCAACACCTACTGATTCTAACACGTCGGCAGTTAGAACAGTCCTCTTCCCTCGTCCATCAGTCGCACATGACTTTGCCGATATAATCGAGAAGCACCTAGCAGTGTTTCAGCCTTTCAGTGCCAAAAGGATATGTTTGAAGACAGGAGTAGAACACCAAATAGAATTGGTGGCTCCGTTGCCTTGTTCACCAAAGGCCCAACCATTGGCACAACACAAGCAACAAGTTGCTTTGTCAGAATTTCACCAATTACGCAAAGAGGGGATTTGTAGAAGGTCAAATTCCAATTTTGTTTCCCCAATAGTGGTAGTTTCCAAACCTGAACCGGGTCAATGAAGGGTTTGTGGGAATTATCGTCTGTTAAACTCAGTGACGAAGGGTGTTTCTTATCCTCTCCCTAACCAGAGTACCTTGCTCCAAGATATAATGGGATATGAGGTTTATTCAACTTTAGATCTCCAGAAAGCGTACTATCAGGTACCAATGGAAGAAAGTTCGATACCACTCACCGCAGTCAGATTTCCAGGAGGGGGATCGCATGAATTTCTTCGAATGCTTTTTGGTTTGAAAAATGCCAGTCAGACATTCTAGCGTTTGGCTGAATAAATCCTTCAGAATTGTCTATTTGCGAGAGTATATATAGACGACATAATTATTTTCAGTCGCTCACGAAATGAATATCGTACGCATTTGGAAACGGTTTTTACCAGGCTGTAACAATATGGATAAGTGGTCAAACCAATAAGAGTAATATTGGTTGCTCATCAGTGAAATACCTCGGTCATATAATTTCCAAAGACGGAATTAAACCTTTGGAAGATAAGGTCCAAGCTATTAAGGACGTAACAGAACCCCGAACCGTACGCCAGTTGCGAAGGTTCTTGGGTATGATCAGCTATTATCGTCGATTCATTCCAGGTCTAGCCGGAATTCTTGGATCGTTAACAAGCCATCTCACTCGTGAAAAGAGCACGATCAAGAAGTCTTGGCCTATAAACTTGAGTCAAGAAGACCGAGAAAATTTCCAAAAGGCCAAAGATATGTTAAGTGACGTAACCAAATTAGCACCTGTAAATTGGGAAAAACCCTTCGAACTAATCACAGATGCCTCAGATGTTGCATTAGGGGCAGTGCTACAGCAAAGAGATCAGGACGTAGTAAGTCCGATTGGGTTTTATAGCCGTAAGCTTAATGATCGAGAAAAACGTTATGATACGTTTGGCAAAGAGCTTCTAGCAGTGTATGCCGCAGTGCTACACTTCGAGCATTACTTAGACGGTCACAAGTTTAAGTTATTGACCGATCATAAGCCATTGATAAGCATACTTGGTAAAACAGCTAGGCTTAATTACTCTCGTAGAGTAAATTCCCAAATAACACGGTTAGCAGAGTTCGATTTCACTGTGTCTCATACTGCTGGTAAAGAGAATGTGGTAGCAGATGCACTTAGCCGACCGAATGAAGCTGATATCGAGCTGATATTTCAAGGTCCATTGAAAAGTTTAGATGAATCAATGCACCATTTCATTAGTCAAATCTAGAAAGCGCAAGGATCGGATCCCTTCACATTAGTATTGTCCAAAATACCAGGATATGTTCGTAAGCTCCTGCAATAACCGCAACATCTCCTACAGTACATATAAATAATTAATCCGGTAAAAGGCGAAGGACTTTGGACTTCTTACGCACCAAGGCAACAAAATATATAACCTGGAAAAAAGATTAGAAACGATAAACAGTTTAAATTACCTGTGCCTGAACGATCCCAATGTACACAAGTGAAAACGGAAACATATTTTTGAATGCTCATATTGTGAGTATCACAATTTGTAAAACCAAACTACGAATTAAAATGGCAAATTGAGCTTGCTGGAAAAAATCACGCCAGACATGCACAAAATACAGAAAACTTGAATTTCGCTTAATTCAAAAGTATATATACTGCAAAGTATTTAAACAAAAGTGTTCTGGAAATTAGAGGAATATTTTATCTTTTGATAATATTCAGCCAAGGTGATTTTCAATTTATTAATAATTGTTTCTTTCGTTTTGTCGGATGAAATATCTTCCCATGCAAACGGAAATGCATGAATAAAGGATGTGTAACGTTTTAAATTACTTCACCGATGTTTTTCAAACAAAGTTAAATTAAAAATATTGGATAAATGTGAGTGTACAATGCGTAAAACAAGTTGCATGCGAACTTGGATCTATATAAGCGCAATGAAATTACTACGCAAGACGCTCAAATCTGTTTGACATCTGCCGTTGATGTTGTCTTACCTGCTACACTGACTAACTACGACTGTTGCCTTACTTTTGTTTTATCCGCAATGTGTTACTCAATCAGCTAGCCATCAGTTATGTCACTCTTCTTTTTGCTGTGCATTCAGTTATATATAATCAAACATTTATTAATCAGATTTATACTTGTTTATGCTATTTTGATGTTATCACAGACCATCAGCTAAACTAGCTATAGTCATTGAAAGCCTTTAAAATATCCTGTTTCGACACCGCTACCGGCTCACGTAAATCCAATCCAAGATTCCCAAGCTCACGAACAGGAGGAATTATGGGCCTAGTAAGCGCCAACAACAGTACTGCTCACAATGTCGACCACTTAGTAACACAGAACGGCACACTAGCTGGAGTGTAATTTTGGCGACTGTGCCAGAAGGGCAGTGAAATTGTTGTGATTTGCTAACTCAACATTTTTCATAATACAAAATCATTGAACCGATCGTTTTGCGCTTCTTTGAAATTTTTTTCGGGCGGAAACGATCCGTTGTACAATTATTCGTTAAGCGCAAATTGCCGACTTAAGTATTTCTATTATAGAACCCAGGCAAGTTCCCTGAAATATTCTGTATATAACTCGCAGCCGACTAGATTTTTTATTTTTAAATTTAATAGTCATACTTCATTTATATAGATACATATTCAAAATTCTTAAAATATGTAGATTCACCTTTTATAAACTTACAATATTTATAATACTTTCAGCAGAATTTAATCAAAAACTTTTGAGATATCTCTGAAGATTACCAATACATCAATTTTTTTCATGAGGTGTGATATAATTCAAAAGGTAAAAAATACTGTTTGTGTTTGAATGGCCTCTTGTTAATTCATTTTGATTATTATCAAAGTTGACATGTAAAATTCAGTCAACATGTTTTAATATTAAACGCTCAATTACATTCATAAGAGAAGATGCCCTATATATTAATGTATAAGCTTCAGCAAAAATTGGCCCATTGACATTAGACAATGTATATGCCACTATTGTTAAGAATGAGAATTTTGTTAAGAAATAATTAATGCAGGCTCAGAAGTGCTATGGTTAAATGAAGAAGATTATCTATTTGTTTTTCTGAATAATTGTTTTGCTTTCTACCACTTATTGTCTTTATTAGTCTACTTAACGTTTCACTATCAAATTCTGGCCATTGCTTGTTGTCAAACCACGAATTGTATAAGACAGACATTTGAGGGTAATTCATGACACAGCACATCAAATTGCTAAATAGGTCATATTATTTCAATATTAATTAACTTCTGGTTATATTCTTTGGTGATAAAAACTCTGCAATATATTTATATTTAAAATAATTATATAAAAGTTTATAGCGCAATTTTAGATAAATTGTGAGCTTTGCCCGTCAAATTCTTTCTGATCTTTTGAAAATGACCACATATATTAAGTTCATTTGTAGGCCAACCGCATATTGTCCAAGATTTTAATTTTGAAAAGCAGAATACATTTGTAGCACCCTTTCCAAGTGCATAATTAAAAAGAAATGTTATCAGATACAAGAAATGCTTCAATGCATTGAGCTTGCACTGGAGGTGACGCACGCAATTTGTTGGTTTCTTTTTCCTTCATACTCTCTCTTTATGTATACATCTTTCTATCTTGTTTTGCCTTCCAATTTATATATAAAGTTATGTTCATTTGTAGATACTTGAGTAGATAATGAGAAAGAAGCGTTTCTTTTATCTGATAAAATTTATTTTTATTTTTGCACATGGAAAGGGTACAATGAATTCAACTAAGGCTCGCATTTCAAGAGATTATATATGAAACAATAGTATATCTTTTTATTCCACGTTTCTGTAGACATCTGCCAATCCTTCTCGAATTATTATCAATAAGCAAACAAACTGTAAACAATCTATGCAACAAATTAGACACCGAGACTATAAAAGCATTTGCATACCTATGCATAAATAGTTCATAATCAATCATTATTCGGAGATTACAAAATCGATTCTAAATATTTCTGGCAAAATCTAAATGAACTTCAGGGATCGTAAATTTGAAAATCCTATTTCAAAATAATTTGCTTCTGATAAAATTCACGATGATAATTCACAATATTGTAATAAGAGCGAGTCACAAATTCAGTTTTCAATTGAACATGATCTAAGCGTTCAGGAGCCCTTGATGTTTCTTTAACAAATATACTGTTTTCATTATTAGAGAATACAATTTTCTTCAAATCACCTATAATAATTTTATTTCACCAAAAATAGAAATTATATTGCACGGAACAAATAAATAGCACATCATAATGCAATTTGAACTGTAACAAATCAATACAAAAATTGTTAACCCTAGAATACAAATATTTAGCATTACAAAATAATTTCACATATTTAATGACTCTATCCCTATGTTCATCGACCAGCCTGTCTTAACGAAAGAAGAACATAAAAGTTTATTCAATTCAAGACACTCAATGTTTCCGCTTAAATAATAAATACAAAGCAATTGCTTATAACAAATTAAGATAACATAACCTATTTGCAATTAAAACCCTGTGTGTTTGCATAAAACTTCTAAAACTAAACTAAGACATCATGTTATCTATCAATATGTTTGTTTTCTCGCCATTCAACTTGTATGACCTATGTATATTATATCCATCTTCATTATCACTGTTTTGTGCAGAGTAACTATTTACACATTTATATTTAGGTTTTGTTGCCACCGCGTACCATGCATTTATATTCACCGAGTAAATGGTCTTGGCATCAGCTAATTTTTACCTGTATAAACTAAACTACGAAAAGTAGGATTTAGATTTCACGTTGCTTTTGCGAATAATTTCTTTCAATACATTCTTCTTAGTCATTTGACTGATTTTGAATAAATCCTTATAAAACAGAATTTAAAAAGTTCTGTTTTTTTGATATTGATAGATTTACACGATAGCCTGCCGCAGTACCTCCTTTCATTAATTCTCCAGATGTTGACACCACTGATTTCATTTTTGCATGGTAAGCCCATATTGATCTTCACAAAAACGCAACTATTGACAGAGCTACACATGTTTCCTGGGATGGTATAGGGCGGCCTTACACATTATAGAATGCACTGTACACCAGAATACTTCCTGCAGTCTCCTAGTTTAATTTTATGGTAATGATAATACATAGGAAATACAAATTTACGACAACATCCTCGTGTATTAGTGGCAATTGTGTTGATACTTTATCTTTAATACGCCGTGCAAGATGTTTACGGATACGGAAATATATTCATCTCGCTGAATCAAAGCTCTCGTATGACATAGACTTATATTTTTAAACAGTTCTCACGTATGCCATCTTCACATAGTAATTAATAATTTTAAGCCTCGTGTATTTGCATTCATCAGAGGCAAGTTTCAAGGTCAAACTTTAAGACAAACGAAGTGTAATTATCCCACTCCTGTTCGCAGACGCTTATGTATATATCTAATGTAACATCTAAAATTCTACTCAATAATGTTCTAGTCATCTAAATCATTATTGCATTTTTTCAACGCTCAAAAATTTGTATCTAACTTTGAGGTGACTCGTTGTCTCGCAAAATGTACAATAACGCGGCACTTCTTAAAACGAAGTATTAACACGTTTTATGTTTTACCTCAGTGTTATATGAGCTCATATTAAGCATTCTAAACAGATGAGAACATGCTATCAAAACAGTTGTTTTAGTATTATCATTATTATTGTTTTCAAGCAGTTAGCTTTCAAGGATCTTAATTAGAACACTAGAAACTTTAACAGGCAAATATCATGAATCGAGAGTGTATCGGAACAAGAGAGTGAGTTGGTATGTCCTGTCCGTGAGAAGGCAATGATTGAAGCTTAGTCAAATGAACGTTGTGCAAATGGACATCAAACAGAATTTTATAAAAGCATGATGTGGCAAACGCCATATATTAGACCAAAACGATACTTTCTTATAAAATGTTCGACAGCACCATGATGCTGACAAATGTAACGAACCACTTTATAAATTAAGAGCATGCCATTTTCCATTTGTACCCAGTAAGGGCAGTAACAGAAAATATGCTATGATTGATAACTGAGAGCAATTTTTGAAAATGAAACAACAATAGAAGACAGCGAACGTAACGAACAAGCGTAGATAATGAATTTTTATGTAGAAACTGCATTTTGCTACTGTATATTTCATCAATTACAATTAAATTTGGAATTTTCAATTTGAACAGAATGCTTTAAAGCCATCAGTTACAACAACACATAATTATATAATTTTAAAATACTCATAAACCTGTTTGCTGATAACTAATCATTATATTTAAGCAGCATAAATTGGTTATCTTTATCTGGAATCTATGTAAGTGTTAAGTTGAAAGCTAATCGGCCGTGTACTGATCCATGCGGAACACCAGAACAGAGGGAGGCTAAACTTGAATGACAAATGCTGATACTTACAGACGTCGATCAGTTTCCGAGATATTAACTAATAAGCTCAAATAAACGACTGCAAATGCCACTATTCAAAAGACTTCAGTAAGTAGAGTGTGAAGATGCCAACCAAAGAGAGCACTAAAGAAAACGAGATGCTATTTTGATCGATATGGTATTTGTATAGCTTGGATAATCATGGTCGCTAAACTTGCAATTCGTGTACACTCTTGGTGTCACCTTTACTAATCGCACATGTAGAATTAGACAATATATAATAGCAGTCAGTCAGCAAGCTCAGAAATTCTATTGAACATTTGTTGTCATCAGAGGCAATGAAGTAAAAATTCAATTCATTTAATATTTGAAGAAGCTGATTCTTAATATCAAATGGTAAATTGTGCGATCTATGAAACTAATCGAGCAAGTAATTTACATGGACGATTGGGAAGCGAGCATGGGCTTACAAGTGTCATAGACCTCTTGTTATTGAGGATCAAATAAACGTCATCAATCCTAACTGCAAATCAAGTTGGAATTTTCTGATGCCATTGTAAATGGCGAAAGGAAGCCTCAGTTTGAACTTCACTGAAGAAACCAAGGGAGACCAATATTTATGTTTACATCTCGTCATTCTCAAGACGTTTGCATGACGTTCGGGCAAAAATATACTTTTTATTGACCGAATCTGATTTTAGGGTATGCAAGTCTCCACACACTGTAGAGGTAGAATTTTACTGTAAAATTCTTCCTTGGCTATTGTTGCTAACCGTACTCATGATTAGTCCCGGACCTTTTCCCAAAGACTGAAGTGATAAATCTCATCCGGGTCATCAGACGTTTATTGAATGTAATGTTGCAATGCATGAATCAAATCACTGTTAAACCAAATAAACCGTGCAATAGACGGCAACAAAATAATGCATTGTCAAAACAATTAAATGACTTATACAAAAGAAGTCACAATAAAAACAATCGACTGAGTCGTGATGACTTTATGTGAATGGTTGAAAAGTAAGTATAAATCCAGACTGATTAGCAGTTTAGTTTAAAGTCACTGATAATTGATGAAAAGAAACACAATAGTAAATCCGAAAGGCCTTAGAATTATGGTTTATAGTCACTGATAATTGATGGAAAGAAACACAATAGTAAGTCACTGATAATTGATGGAGAGAAATCGTGCAGAATCAGTCATAATAAGCACCACAAATAATTAGTCCACAGTTGCTCTGTTTTGAGTGTTAAACCACATAAATCCATTGAACTATAGAGTTTCGGATAAAGGATTGAGAAACACCTGAAGTCTGGATCAGTAGAATCATAACTGAACTGTTAGTAGTTGTGTAAAAAATGGTTAAGGCATGTAAGACAAGTAAATCTAATGTTTGAGCGTTGAGACATATAAATCCATTGCATGTTACCTGCGTATTGTGCGCGGGGTCTATTATTACTGTAGTGGTGTTTCTTCCACCACTTGTTTGGTACTTCGAGAGATTCGCCAGGAACGTGGCCATCTCTTGTAGTGCCGGCGGGAGCTTCTGTGTTAAAAGTCGCATTACGATTTCCTTGGGCAGGTTGAATTCCAAGGCTTTCTGCTCCATCTCCCTAAATAGCTCAGAAGGCTTGCGGCTGTCTTCGAGCATTGTAATCTCGAGAGAGTGTTTTTCTGTGATATGTGTCTTAGAATTTACTTTCCTTCGTGGCATTCATCCAAAGTGCTTGAATTTTTCAAAATCTAGATGTTTATTAATTCTTTGCTGGCTGTGAGTTCGACGAACCGGGGCACCATTTATGCTGGAGTTTCGCGGGGTTAATTACTCCCTACATTTGATTGGTAGCGACTGTGGAGATCTGTGCACATGTTCAATCCCCGGCTTTTTCCGGATGGGTGATGTGAGAAGACTAATACGAATGATCACAAATGTATTGTAAATAACACCGCACATAAATTCATAAGTAGTCCAAATTGACCGTGCTCTAGACGGCAATAAAATCAAATTTTAACACAAATGAATGTCTTAAACACCAGTCACAGTCAAACTAAGTTTTCCGTACTCTAGACGGCAAAAGTAAAACATTGTTCACAAAGATGAATGTTTCATGCACAAGTCACAGTTAAACAAAATTTTCCATGCACTAGACGGTAGCAAAATGAGCTCTGTTTATAAAGTAGCATATTTTGCACACAAGCAATTATTCTTTCACAAATGTCTGAATTGAAATGAAAATATATACAACCGATTGAAAATACATGATGATATGAACATAGTCACTGTTAAAAGTTGTCACTGAAAATAAAATGAAGAAATTCGTGAAAAGACTTCAATGACAAAAATTCACAAGTAATTAGTTCACTGTTTGCTATGTTTTTAACTTATGTCATTATAATAATCCATTATTCTCTGAAATTTGGATAGGCATAGTTAAATGTGAACAGTAAATCCCTCGCGTAAACTGCGAATAATCCAACTGAGCGAAATAAATCCACTGTGACACAATAATCCACCGCGTGTTCCATGCGTATCGCGCGCGGTTTTGTCTATTTAATAAACAACCCTATTTATTACAAATAAAATTTCAGTTCAAGAAATCTCAATTAGAACTGCTTGAAACTGACAGAGATTGTTTCTAAAATCACAGTTAAGAGAAATATTGTGTAAGAACAGAGTTAGATTATTTGACCTTAAAGAGCACCATATTTGTCAAAATCGAACATCGTTGGGTTGTAACGCGGAGCCGCGTGTTACAGTACTGTCAGTGATTTTAAATCTATAAAAATTGATAATTTGTTCCTAACAGCGTTTTACAGACCGTCGTATGTTAGTTTAAATGACGATATAATTTTTACCAATTCTTTACAATCTATTTTGGACTGCCGTGAATATATTTCGCTGATAGGCGATTTTAAGAAGATGCATGACGAAAAAAATCAATCTTTTTTATATTCATGATCTAAAGCAGATTATAAAGAAACACATTAGAGGCTTGAAATGATTAGGTCATGTTTATTTAGAAATTGAATCTATTAACTTGCACAATTATGAAGTTGTTAACTATTTTAAATAATTGGATCAAGGACAAATTATTTTACAATGAACAAATTGTGTAGCAGAAGGCACAAATTTAATTTTGAGAATGCACACTTGCAATGTTGCTAAATTAACCGGAATCGTTACGGTGTGTTAAACTTACTGATTGATTGTGGATGTTTTTACATTATGACCACTAGTGAATTTGTTCCTTCTGTTTCAACATTATTTTCTGATTTATTTCATAGATCTGCGTTTACGGATTTTATACGAAAACTAATATGTAAACAAAGAATTAAACGAGATAATATAATTAAATGTAGTCTTATCATTATTATTTTTTATATGAGATTAGATTTGATTGACAATGAAATTAATTCATCACTGTTAATAAACCTTCAAAGGTCAGAAAGAATCATATTGAGTAAAATAATGAGCAATCCTAGTATAGGATTCAAGCTCCTAAATGATTACATTAAATATAAAAAGAAATTAAAGCTCATATTGTCAGTGAATAAAACTGAGTACGAATTCCTCTGTGAATTTGATAAAATATTTGTTAAATTATTATGTAATCAACAGAATAGAAGCAATATTATGGATCTAACTGACCTTTTGGCTAACCAGAAGCCGGGATTTGCTATCAAAATTGATGCATGAATAAAATTAATGTTAAAATTTAAACAGAAGAACAAAAAGATCACCTTGGTATATTGATTAATAACCTACTTCAATTACCTTTAACTTTTAATGAATGCGCTTTGCAAATATATAAAGAGAATTTTGAAGGATGGGAAAATACCAATCGATATTCTAACGATAGTAGCTAAACCGTTGCCAAAGTTTAGTAAGCCAACGTGCGCTAATAAGCATAGACTAATCTCTGTTTTCCCTTCAATTTTGAAAATAATTGAATGAATGATACGAGATCATTTTGAATGTATGATGCAGGTTCATTTTGATACAAGTCAACATGGTTTTACGAAAGATAGATCGACCATTACTAATATGCTTTCTATGTGAAAACATGAGACGATACTAGATGCAAAAAGTTAGATGCATTAATTCCTTAATATATGTCTCAAAAGCTTTTGACTTTTTATCTTTGGATGCTATTTTGAAGGCGATTAATTTATTAAATTTTGATCCAAATATTTTTAGATTCTTCATATATTATTTACAACATAGAAGAATGAGTATTCCAGTAAATGATTTGAAATCAAAACCGCAAAAAAGTAACAAGTGTAATTCCACAAGGATGAAGTTTGGGGCCAATTTTATTTAAAATCGTATTTGCACCTTTAGAAATTAAGGTCCTCAATGGTCGAGTTTGCCAATTTGCTGCTGATTTTAAAATAATCTTACCAATATATCCTAAAAATATTGAGTTTTCAAAACACTAGGGCTGAGAATTAACAGTAAAATGAAAAAAAGGATTAAAAATAGGCAATAAAAAAGAAATTAATTATGTTTAGTACCATGATGCTGTGATTAATAATGTTTTTGAGACCAAAGTTCATAAAAAACATTCAGGATTTAGGCATAACTATACAATGTACAGCTTCTGTTGAAAGAAATATTGAAAGGATAGTTAGCAGTGCTATAAACAGACAGGCTGTGTCGCCTAGTCACTTGGATTTCAGTCATGCCAATCTTGTTGCTGCACAACTAGACATACGGATCGATCATCTATTTATTTAACTTCTAAATGTGCCAGCCACCACTGTGTATGCTGCAGATCTTCAACAAGACAATTCTGAGACTTCATACAGCAACTCACCTCTCTAATTTCAACGCTACAACGAAGGAACATCAGACAGTCAACCAGAGTTGGCCTCGAGTGTCTAGGAGTTGATTTTGACAATGCAACACAACAAACTATCTCGGCATTATCCGGAGAACAATGTTCCGGTCCTAATAAGGGTAAACGATAGTACTTGTCTCTCATTATCTACGACTCTTAACTTTCTTGTATCGTTGCACGACATTTACTTGCAGTCGGAGAGTTTACAAATTGGCGACGGCGCCAGGATACCGAGAACAAAACTATTTTTAGATTTGATTTTATATTACAAAAGTTTTAGCATAAATACAATGAACTGTGTTTCTTTTTATTTATAATCGAGGAAATACAGTAAATCGGCTGTAGCACACTAAACCACTCTTTCCTTTACCTTGTTTGTGAATATTTCCTAAGTCAAGTTCTTATACGCAATTGTTTTGGGAAGCAAATTGTTTTTAAAGGGGGCTTTTTGTCGTTCAAAACTTTTCTCTCCTACTTATAAACTGTGCCAAAGTGTGGATTTAGTCATTAAATCGCTTAAAACTTATTTTGGAAGCCAAT
The DNA here is from genome assembly GCA_029291075.1 of Eudiplozoon nipponicum. NCBI lineage: Eukaryota > Metazoa > Platyhelminthes > Monogenea > Mazocraeidea > Diplozoidae > Eudiplozoon > Eudiplozoon nipponicum. The sequence continues at coordinate 66,706 of JAQBSW010000046.1, read as the reverse complement.
TTGTAATTTTGTGGAAGCACAGTCTGTTAAATCGTACAAAACTGTTCATATGGAAGCCGAATTTCAAAGCACAGTCTGTTAAATCGCTTAAAAGTTTAGGCTCGTAGGCACAGATTTGGATTCTATGTATATTAATGTTCTGTTAGTCATTTCCAAACATGAATACCCTGATTACTAAGTTAGCTCAGTGTCCATCCCAGGTCTCACATATGGTAACGCTAGGTTATCCACTTTGGAGAGATATATTTCAGATTTGGGAAAAATTCTTGAAAAATTATTCATCGACAGGACATATGCTAATAAAACCATGGACCAACACCGTCTGAATCAGAATAAACGACAATCGGTCATTCAGTCGATTTTCTGCGAAAGGTTGGTGCATTAATCACCAAAAGTATTTTTATAATTGTCAAAAATGCCTACATTGTTCGGAGAACTTCCTTAGATGACCACAATCAACATCCACGCAACTTCTTTTCATAACGTACAAATTTTCAAACACATACACCTGCAGTTTATGTTGACTCTTTCCGTCCAAGCAGAATATGCCACATAGACAGCAAAACTGACAATGTCATTTGCAATGACCAGCCTACTTGTTAGTATGAGCCGGACAAACAACCCAACGAAATTATGCATCTACTCGATTTCAGAAACGATGATGAATTCATCGTAGACATAGGTTCAATGGCATTTTACTTGCAACAGCTACAAGGAAGCCATACCTACTTAAGGTTACCGGCATCGCACATTCAATGTAGATTTACGGCGTGAATTTACTCCCAACTTCATAGTTGCCAAGGTCTCACACAACATAATAGGCCTTGATATCCTGTTGAAATATCGGTCCATTGTTGATTTTTCCAAGCAAAAGATAATCGACCACCCCACCGGACTTTGGACACTTGCCTTCGAGCGTTTGTGTTGCAGTTCATTTAGCCAACCCGAGTGCATCACTCAGCAGAGATATCAGCAGCTCTTCGAGAATAAAAGTCGCTTTTCGACCTCAGCAAGTCAGAGTTACGAGTCTCCAACACGATGCGCCATATCGTCACAGCAGGACAACCTATTGTACTCAAGAAGCGACTAGTGTCCCCTTTTAAGCTGAAAGCTTCCCAAGAGAAATTTTCAAGACATTTGGAAGAGGGAATCATCAAACCATCAAAACGATCATAGGCGTCACCATTATATTTAGTCTCCAAATCCAATGGATCGTACAGAGCCTGTAGAGATAATCTAAATTTAAATTCGGTGACCGAATCCGATGCATGTTCTAGTCCCAAAATTAACACCATACTTGAAAAATTCAGCGATAGCAATTTCTTTTCAGTGATTGACTTCAGACAAGCCTACCATCACATCCTGGTAGCGCCAGAATATATTGTAAAGACTGCGGTCATCACGCTATTTGGCCTTTTCGAATATATCTACATGCCTTTTGGTCTCGATTGTGCTACACAGACATTTCAAAGATTCATGAACAACATATTTTGCTACAACGCCGCTTACTGTATGTCACACTTCGATGACATAATGATTTTCAGTCCAGTCTTAGAATCGCATGCCAGGCATTTACAAAATATCCTCTGACACTTATCCAACCACGGACTCAAGATCAAATGTGACAAGACGCAGATTGCAACTGTATCCGTGGATTTCCTAGGGCATCGTATTACGCCGCAAGATATTGAACATTTGCCGTCACAGACAAATTCAATCAAAAATATCATTTCAACAAAGACTTTAGGTGAGCTGCAGAAAATTGTGGGATACCTAAACTACTACCGCAAGTTCCATCCCGGCCTATTAAGACAACTTTATCCGTTGTGTAGGACTTAGCAAGAACTCCATTATTTCTTGATCATCTGAAAACGAGGAATTACTTTGCCTCGCCATCAACTCGTTAGAAATGCTACAATGCTGACGCATACAGATTTTCAACTACCATTTCTACTCACAACAAAAGCTTCTGAGTTCGCTATTGGGGTTCACCTTAGAACAAGAGATCGTCAGAGTTCGGAAGCCCATCAGTTTTTATTCGCGTAATCTGCAACCAGTAGAAACAAGATACGACACTTTCGGTCGAGAACTCTACGCCATTCACGACGCAATGTGCCACATTATCAGCACCATTGGCGGCAGCATATTTGTTGTTTTAACAGATCATGCTTCATTAGTTAGCACATTTCGAAACGCGAATTCAACTGCCGTCAAGTACACCGCCAGAGTAGAAAGACAGCTGTCACATCTAAGCAAATGGCAATTCGACATCTTTCATGTCAAGGGCGAACAGTAGTTCATCGCAGACGCACATGCTAGGCTAGACATTCCGCTACAATCACCTTCGTCGTCGGCATTAACAATCAACACAGTGACCCTCAGGGAATCTGTACTAACGCCATCCTTCCTGCGGACAGAAGTCCGCGGTGACACTCACAATTAAAGATCAGAAGCCCGTCACCCCACAAAGTTTGTATGCCGCCTCTGGAAAGGCTTACACTTTGTTTACTTCAAATGTACGCAGACCAATAAAACAATGCTGCTGGCCAGTCTTCAGAGAAATGTTTTCGACTCAATTCACTTAATTTCTCATCCAGGAAGCAAGGCAACTATAAGACTTCTTACAGATCGATTTTTGTGTCCCAGGGTCAGGTAGAACGCTAAACGATGGGTCTCCGAAAGTGCCACTTGCCAGGAAAAAAAGATCACACGGCACACCCGTTCTAAGTTGCAGCATTTCCAAATTACTACACGCCTGGCCACCGTCCACATCGACATTGGTCATCTGTCAAAGTTTCAAGGTTCCAGCTACCTTCTAACTATAACTAATAGATTTACACGATGGCCTGCAACATTACCTTTTGGCACCATTTCTGTAGACGAAGTAACTAATGGTTTCATCTCTGGATGGATATCCCCTTATGGTGTTCCCATGAGATCATCACTTATAGAGGCATTTGCTTCTCATCGTATCGTTTCAAAACAACCTTGCGGTTCATGGGATGCACTGCCTACCATCCCCAATCTAACGTTATGATAGAAAGAATGCATAGGAAACCTATAGCTGGATTAGCATCCTGGTCCATCAATGGAAATTGGGTCGATGCACTACCTAAAATTCTATTTGCCATGCGTTCCCGTATTCATGAATCTATTAAAACGTCTGCGTCGCAACACTTGTATGGCATGGATCTACCCCTGATTAGTTAGCTCTAACGTCTACTACCCGCACAGGATGACTTAAAAGGCAAAGCCAACCGCCTCCGAATTCATTTCGGTAATATGTCTGACTAGCAGTCGAGACATACTCCTCGTCCAGTATTCGTTCACAGCTGCAAGAGAGTAATCGGTCGTAACGATGCTACTGTTTCACCGCTACAACTAAAGTTTTGCGGTCCTTTTGCTCAGACAGAAGAAATATTTCACTATCATGTAAGGTGCGACATATAGATTGGTAAGTGTAAAGAGTTTTAAACAGTATGTCGAGCCGCCTGATCCTAGAAACATGCAACCATCTACGCGCTTCGTAGGCTCTATCTGCCTACAATCTTAAACTAACTATAGATTGCTATGCATAACGAATAACTGTTAACATTTTAACATTAATTTTTCGTAATTGTACATATCAAACATCTAACTTTATGCGTAACACTTGCGTCATTTTTTACGCGACGTGACTTCTATGGATCCACATGTTTTGAACTCTGCCCAACATTACCTATTAAGCCTTGCTGAGAGAATGGCTTTCTTTTACTTTTCAGAGACGAAAGTGATGTAACGGCTCAGAACAATTAGCCGTCATATTGCCTAAATGAACTTTAAATGTAATTTACGCTGCATAGATTTAAAAAAGCGACATATACCTTTAACCAATGGTATGCGAGCTTACGCTTAAAAAGTATATAAGCACGGCAAATTTACTATGCTTGTCTTTAACACGTATGATTTCTCCTGCTGCGCACTATGTGTGTTTGTTGTCTCACGTCATATTTTATTGTTTACCTACGCTGACATCTGGACTTGCGTCACGCTGTGTCACCTAGTCACTGGAATTTCAGTCACGCTAATCTTGTTCCTGCACAACTAGTCATACGGATCGATCATCCATTTATTGGATAACTAATTATGCCAGCAACCATGGTGTTTGGCGCAGTTCATAAACACACAATTACGAGACTTAACACAGCAACTCACCTCTCTGGTTTCGACGCCAAAACGATGGAACAACAGCCAGTCAACCAGAGTAGGACTGGAATGTTTAGGAGTACTTCTAGACAGTGAAACACAACGAATTATCTCGTCATTTGCCAGAGAACGCAATTCCGGTCCTTATAAGAGCCACCAACAGTTTTTGTCTCTCACTATATACGGCTCCTAATTTTATTGTAATGTCGCACGTCATTGACTTCCAGCCGGGTGTGTACAATTTGTCTGTACCATTGTAGAGGCTCTTACCCTATTCGTGTCTGAGAACCCCATAGATTCCAGATCGTTTGTAGTCCTATAATTAACAGTAGAATCTGATATACTTATATTTTCATTCGAGTCAGCTAAATTCAAGCCTGCTATGTCTTGCGCTAACTTGCTAGTGTCCTCAAATTTAAGATTAGCATCCATTTTTATCGAATTTAATTATTAAATTGACACTTAATTTTAGGCAAATTGGGATGTGAAACCTTTCGCGTGCAAAACAAATGTATATAATATGGATTAGACCGGTACTAGAATATGCTGTCGCTACTTGGAATCCATTAAAAAAGTGTTTCTCTAATAAGATAGAAGCTGTACAAAGAAAAGTTGTGAAACATATTAGTCCTATTTATTGCACTATATATGCCTCTAGATTACAGTTTGTGTCATTGCAATCTTTGTGGTTTCAAATGATGTGTTATTGTATAAAGTCCACCTGAACCAGTGGACTGGTGCCTATAAGGACCTTACAAGAAAGAGCTTCAGTTCTGAACTAGACTGGACTTGGCAATATTTCCTCCTTTGGTGGGTAATGTAGCGAGCAAGTTATTCTCTTTCTCGAAATCTACAAAATTTATAGCAAAGATGTCTTTTAAAATTTTATCTACTGAACTTGAAAAAGTCCGCAATCCTGCTGATATTTTTTATTTTGATTATGATAATACTTTCTCATGGTTGAATAAAAGACAAGGATAATTGTTATCGGAAACAGATTTTCTTGAGATTTTTATTTCCAAGTTTTGTATTATTATAATTGAAATGTTATGCACTATATCTTCATGTTAGTTAACATTACATACAATCAATTGCTAGTCATGGTTCTCAATTTTTGCATAATGTTACACCTGAATTATGCCTTAATTCATTGTTTCCCAGAAAAACAAAAAGAAATTTTATCAGATATAAAAAATTTTCTTTCTCATGGTCTTCTCAAATATCTACTCATGAACATATCTTTATATATAAATTGGAAAGCAAAACAAGATAGAAAAATTTGAACATAGAGAGAGTGTGGAAAATAGAAATAAATCAAATTGCGTGCGTCACATCCAGTTCAAGCTCAATGCTTGTACGTGCTTCTTCTGCTTACATAAATCCGGCTGCAATTTGTTTATCCATAAGGTTTTGTATGTGGCTAGCTCCCTTTTGTTTTTGCATTTAGTAATTACTTTGAATGCTACGTCTAGAGAACACACGTGCGATGTTTCGATGATGTGTTGCGCAATAGCAGACGTGTATTCACCATTTGATTTAAAACAGGCGTTCAAGTTGCAATATTCTCTCATTCGAGTAATTAACCGTCTGGTCGATCGGCCTACGTAAGTTGATCGACAACTTGTGCATGTATATTGATAAATAATATTTGATATCGACATTAACGGCTGCTTCTCTTTGATTGCTGGTAAAGGCAAGTGTGTTACCCTAAATAACACTCGTAGTTTGGCTGCATTAAATGTGCGTGTCAATGCTGCTTCAACTTTCTTTTGTGCCATTCGGGAAACTGCATCCCCCTTAAATGGGATGTTTAGGTAGACTGTTTTCTTTTCTGGCCCATAATACGTCTGTTTCTGGTTAACTCCCTTTTAATAATTGATTCAATTAATTGTCTGGGATAGCCATTAGACATTAAATCGTTAATTGCTTTATTATATTCCTTTTCTTTAGAATCTTGACTAACCAACCTGTCAATTCTTGAAAAGCAACTACGAACTGTTGATAATTTATATTGAAATGGCACAAAACTGCTGTAATGCAAATACTGTGCAGACCATGTTGGTTTATGGTAAATTGTTCTGTTTTATTTACCATTAGTTTCTTTCTTTAATAGTACATCTAGGAAAGGCAGACAGTCATCTTTCTCGTGCTCTGACGTGAATCTGATATTCTTATGTGTTTTATTGGACTTTAAAGCAGTGTTCGTGATTGAAACCTGTTCTTAAGACAAGAAATATATCACCCAAGTACCTTAAATATTGAGCACATTTACTTATGTCACTCTTTAATGATGTATTTTCTAGGTACCCTAGAAAAATCTCAGCCAACACTGGAGATAAGGGGCTTCCCATTGCGACACCATCAGTCTGTTTGTAGATGTTTCCATTAAAACGAAATCGTACGTCTTTCGTGCATAATAAGATAAGCTTGCGTAGAGTTTGACCTGGCACCGGCGATGGTAATATATCGTGTTCTACCGCTTTGACTATAATGTCAATGGTTTCATCAATTGGAACATTTGTAAACAAAGACGTAACATCAAAAGATACCATAATCTTGTTTTTAACATTTATATCTTGAATTTTGTTTACAAACTCAAACGAATCGGCAACTGAATGATTACCTAGTAGTTTACGTAATGGTTCAAGTAAACGAACTAGCCATTTAGCTAGTGCATGAAACGGAGATTTACCAGTGATAAAATTGGCCTTAAGATCAGGTCGCAATCACGAACATTGCTTCCAAGTTTCAACAAAGCCCATAAGAATATCGGTTTCACGTCATAGCACGAGAGAGATGACTGTCTGCCTTTCCTAGATGTTCTAATAAAGAAAGAAACTAATGGTAAATTAAACAGAACAATTTACCATAAGCCAACATGGTCTGCACAGTATTTGCATTACAGCAGTTTTGTGCCATTTCAATATAAATTATCAACAGTTCGTGGTTGCTTTTCAAGAATTGACAGATTGGTTAGTCAAGATTCTAGAGAAAATGAATATAATAAAGCAATTAACGATTTAATGTCTAATGGCTATCCCAGACAATTAATTGAATCAATTATTAAAAGGGGAGTTAACCAGAAACAGACGTATTATGGGCCAGAAAAGAAAACCGTCTACCTAAACATCCCATTTAAGGGGGATGCAGTTTCCCGAATGGCACAAAAGAAAGTTGAAGCAGCATTGACACGCACATTTAATGCAGCCAAACTACGAGTGTTATTTAGGGTAATACACTTGCCTTTACCAGCAATCAAAGAGAAACAGCCGTTAATGTCGATATCAAATATTATTTATCAATATAGATGCGCAGGTTGTCGATCAACTTACGTAGGCCGATCGACCCAACGGTTAATTACTCGAATGAGGGAACATTGCAACTTGAACTCCTGTTTTAAATCAAATGGTGAATACACGTCTGCTATTGCGCAACACATCATCGAAATATCGCACGTATGTTCTCCAGACGTAGCATTCAAAGTAATTACTAAATGCAAAAACAAAAGGGAGTTAGCTACATACGAAGCCTTATGGATAAACAAATTACAGCCGGATTTATGTAAGCAGAAGAAACACGTACAAGCATTGAGCTTGAACTGGATGTGACGCACGCAATTTGATTGGTTTCTATTTTCCACACTCTCTCTATGTTCAAATTTTTCTATCTTGTTTTGCTTTCCAATTAATATATAAAGATATGTTCATGAGTAGATATTTGAGAAGACCATGAGAAAGAAAATTTTCTTATATCTGATAAAATTTCCTTTTGTTTTTGCACACAGGAAGGGAACAATGAATTTTATTAAAGCTCGCATTTCAAAAGAATCTTTCAGAAATCTAGATATACCTTAATTGTTCCTAATTTGATGATGTATATATTATTCTTTTCAGTCGAACTTTCTGATATTGATGTATTGTATAGTACAACTAGTGAGATATACTTATCTACATGAGATTAATTGCACAATTATTGTGATGTGATAATTTTTTATATATATTGTACATTTTCCAATTTTATTATTTGATGGAATATGTGTGGTTTGAATCCAAATAAAGATATTCTATTCTAAAAAAAACACCCGAACAAATAATCTGGAAAGAAATAGACGCGAAAAACAGAATTATTAAATTACCTGTTCCAGAACGTCTCCAAATGCGTGCACCAAAAAAAGACAGTGTTAGCAGGCGTATATTGTAGAAATCGATCATACTTGTAATAAAGAAATATGAAACAGTTGCTGCAGGCCAAGAGAAGATACAACGAATCGAGGACAGTAATGCTTGAAAACTGAAAGGGGCGCATAATTCAAGATCAAGAATTTAAACAAACAAAGTTCTGGAAAATAAATTAATAAATTATTTTCAAATAAAATTCGTTACAATCAGCCAAGGTGGTTTAAATTTATCAGTTAATGTTACTTTAATTTTGGCGGAGGAATTATCTTCCTCCACACCATAAAATAAACTGCTCAACGTACGGTCATATTGTGGGTATTAGTTACATTTTTTAAATGACAGCTATTTCCCTAATAATACTCAAAAAATACGATTCATCATTGTGAAAGATTGTAACGACACAAATCAATCGCCGACATATTGCGTAAATTAAATTCAAATTTATTTACGTTGCACCAATGAGAAAAAAGCAAAATTGCCGTTTAACCACGTTTAACCAATAGTGTTCAAGTAGACATATTGCATGCTATTTAAGCACGGTAATTTACCATGCAAGTCAGTTGTGGAATTTGAATTCTACCTGCTTCACGCGTGTGCGTTCTGTCGGCGGTCAATACCTACGAGGTGATTTGATAGTTTCACCAACAACTAACCACATCCGTGGCTCATCTTGTTGCGGTTAACCGGAGAGACGATCCAATTAAGTGCAGAACCTGCAGAACACTATCCACAACGCGATTACAGCTCAACCACGGGAGCGACAACTCAACCAGAGTCCACCCATGGCTGTAGGACATCTTCAAACTCTGAAGACTTCAAGAGAACGCATTACCAGGCCCTCTTAAGGGCCCCCATATCAGTAATTTATCTCTATTTAGAGCACCTTAAGCGAGTTTGTAACGTCGTACGGCATTTACTAGAAGCTGGGGCGTTTACAAGGTTTTTTATTTAAAAATTATATTTATTATAGACTTTGTTTAAATCTATCGCCATTTTTAAAGTCATTATTGGTAGATATTCAATAACTGTATTTGGGTTCTGCGTGCTGTCATGCTTTTCTTACTTGCTTCTGCGTTCGGTAACTTATTGTATTATATTCTTTAGTAATTGCTTTCGCACAAGGTGAAAATTTTGAGTATAACATCGCAGTCTTATCTCGAATTAACTTTCAATTCAATTGTCGGAACTACTCAAGTATGAAGTCTATTTCTAGTTTAGTTACGGATGATGCTTCATCCATTGTAGAGATAAATACTGCTGAGGGTTATGTGTATCACGCTGTTAAAAATACTGTAACTAGAGAAAATTTGTTGCAAAGCTATGGTATGATAAAAACTAAGTGGAATATATCACGTAATGCATTCACAGTTAATGTTGATGCATCACAACTTAATTTCAACGCTGACAAAGGTACACCATACTTTTCATCCATTATTTGAATAAATATATTTCTCACTATGTATTTATCTTTAGTTCTGTAATATATTATTTAAGAAACTGTCTTAACCTTCCATGTTCCATCACATTATAAGGGTGGGTTTCTCGAAATACTTAATTTTTTCATGCCAAATTAGTAATATTATTTTCATGACTAATCATCTAAAGCGATCTATCAAACTATAATGTTTCTTGTTTGCCATTTAATAAACAATCGAAGCTCGTGGAATGTCTTTTTGACAACAAAGACTTCTTAGAAAAGAATAGAATATCTTTATTTGAATTCCTACAACACGTTCCATCAAATAGACAATAATATTGGAAAATGTTCAACATAAAAAAGATATCACATCCCATAAATATGAGCAATTAATCTCATATTTAGTAGTTTTCTCTAGTTATTTTGTACAATATATCAACATCTGAAAATTATCTTATAGGATAAAGAACGGTCTTAGTGATAAATCGCATTTGTACACTAATCGATTATATAAATAGTTATAGATTCATCATTGAAATAGGAAAAATTAAGGTGTAATTCGAGTGTAGCATTCTGCAAAAATGGTAATCAGGACCAGCAATTGATTATATGCATTGCTGACTAACATGATGCTATACTGCATAACAATTCAATTTTAATAATACAGAACGTGAAGTAAAAATCAAAAGAATGTATGTTGCTATTCACAATTATTCTTGTCTTCTGTTAAACTACGAGAAAGTATTTTCTTAATCAAAATTAAAACGATCAGCAGGATTGCAAATTTTTTCTTGTTCAGTACATAAAAATTTAAAAGACATCTTATATGGAGGCGTTTCTCTAAGCCCTTTGGCAATTGATTGTAAATTTTGTAAATTTTTCTAGCCGGATAATTAAAAAGATCGAGTTCCAAATCAAAATTAAGTTTATGTATGGGTGAGTGAAACAGATTAGACATTGTTGGTCTATAATGATAGCATAATACTTTGCACAGGATTAATGAGATAAGGACTGACAGCGATTTCTTATCAGTGCCTGGTTTAGATAAATATTGATTAGGATGATATCGATTAAAATGAATTTTTGTTGAGAGTACGGATATCACTTTCATCTGCAAGATTTAAAGACTTCAGTTGCGATCATTTACCTAGCTTCTAGTAAAGAAGCTGGAGACGGCGAAAAGCAAATCTCGTCATCGCATTCTTTTAGGATCCATTAGAGCAGTTGGGATTTGAAATGTACCCGTTCTGCTTCTATAAGTAAGTTATATCTGCACTAGCAATTACTTTATTTTATAAAAACATTATACTGCATTGTGCCGAAGTTTAAAGAAACCTGATGTGATCCATACTCTCATAAGTTCAATCACAAAATAAACTATTTATATCTTTAATTTAATATTCGCATATATAATGTATTTTAATATCATTTTCAATTATTTCTTATTCAGCTCTTCAAAGTTAATTATGTCATGCCACTTGTCGTTTTATTATTCGTTTGCACGCTATAGTTGTTATATGTTTATCAATAGCCTTTTCGTTTGCGAAAATTAAATGCTCACTATATATTTGTTGAAATTTTGCATATTATTTTAGTTTATGCCAATATTATTACGTGTAGATTAATTGTTTTTCGTCATTTATGTTTTTTTAATATTTTTGTCTGTCGCTTGTCGTATCGTTTTGAAAATCGTCTTGGTAACCTATTACATTATTTCTATACGATCGAGATTTTATTTAACTTTTGATTACATTGCCTCGTTTTCAATATTTGGTGTAACCTTTGACTTAATGTTTATTTTGTTTCAAAATGAGATGGTGGCAATTCCATTTTTATTAGGCGTTCTTTATTTTAAACAATTTGAATATTACAAATTCTTCAATGTGGAAAATCTTTGTTTTATAAAATGAGTTCATTTTCCAAAAATAATGTGTGCAAACGTCACTTTTGAATTCATAGCACTAAAATAGATTTACCTTCGAGTTTTGCATTTTGTAAGCATGGCTTCTGAATACCATTACTAATAGTGTATTCATCCCATACTCGTCCGTATATATTTCTTTATTGTTAAGCTATTTTCATCTAGTTACATTCTTATTTGCATACTATCTCCAATATGGTTGGATTAAGCTAGTTGACAGGTCTAAACTATTAATTTGTTAGCTCTTATTCCGTTATTCTATTCGTTTCAATTCAAATTTCTTTTCTTCTAATACATCTTTATGACATAAATATAGACCCGAAATTCAGGTTTGGTCTAATGGTGACAAAGCGCTGTTTTATTTCATTTAAAACAAAATAATTTTACAGGTCAATTAAGGACTGCATATGCATGTAATATTTTGTAATTTTAATAAATTTGTCCTATTAGGTTGATGTTAATTGTCTTCGTATCGACAATCTTGAGTTTCAGATATTGTTTTTATATTTTCTCAATGGTAGTGTAAGTAAGCGAGTGTGGGAATTTCTCTTAATGATAATAATTTTGTATTTGGCAACAAAGACAATTTTGCCCGACAATTAGAAAAATCAAGATAGAATTCAAATGTAGGATTGTATATGGTTGCGTGAAATGGTGACTAGCTATTGTTTATCATCTGTATATAAACAAACGTTGAATTTTTATCGGAGAAAGTAAGCTGCTCTTCCTCATGTGGGTATTTAATGGTTTTTACTTCGAGTTTCGAATTTTTTGTAAGAATTTATGATCTTTATGTTGACTTTTGATCAAGATCTTTCGTATGTCGTCTTGATTGCATCACCTTTAATATTTTTTTTTGCTTAGTCACTTCTCAGGAATTTGGTTACAGTCAAATTTAATTTCGGTGAAGTCATTTCTATCTCAATTATTTGTTCTTTAAATGGATTAGCTATAAACTATTATCTAATCGATTTACTTTTAACTTGATACCTTAATATTTGCACAGATGACTATTTGTTGTATCTTTATCTATTATATAAAGTTCATTTATACAACTGAGCTATCATTGGATGTGCGGACGGTAATAACAATTGTTTATATCAAGGTTTTGTGATTGTTATAATGATCATTCCCATTTGTTATATACATTTGTCAGTATAAACTAAGCATTGTATAATGTAGAAAAAGGCAATTCATCCAGTAGACCGATTTCTTCCTTATTGGGAACTCTTCAAGTAATATTCAGAGGTTTTCCGCACGCAGAGCTAGAACCTGGACATGTCTCCATCGAGGTCTGTGACTATCCACGTCGCCATCCTGTCGCAAAATTCACAGAACTTTTAGCTTTGGAGTAATTTATAATTCTAGTTAACCTTTTATATAGGTGGAAACTAAATGTCATCTTTTTAGGCATAAAGTTCCAACTAGCTGCCCTAAAAGCTGTCACAATCATTTATATATTTAAACGATCATTCGTTGTGCGGGCGGTAATAATTATTTAAATATAGGTTGCGACATGCTAAGATTTGAATTCTGTCTGCAACAAACATTCTGGACGGAAAATTAAATTTTCTCTGCTATCTGATGCAATATCGAGCTTATACTAACAAATGTGTATGTAAAATTGTAAGTTAATTGATGTTTACTTCCTTTGGGGAAATGATCTTTCAATTAAAATATGTGACACAGGCCTAGATTGTGAGCCAAGAATGCTAGTTTTCAGCAATCAATAGCAGCATATGATTATCCCAAAACAGCGACTTCTTCATCCTGTAATAAAAAAAGCACGCATCATCACAACGGTAAGGCCTAGTCTCATTAAATAATAAATGTTTACTACACAGCCAAAATAAATTAGAGACTGCATATGAGAATGGAACGTTTGTATTCTGATAGTCTCAGTGAGATTCATTTCGGTGTTTTTGGTACAGAGATATACGGCTCACCGTTGTCTAAAAACTGAAATCTCTATGACTTCAGAGCAATTCACATAATTACAGGGGTTATTTTACATCACTGCATGCGTGATTTTGTATTTTGTGTAAACCAGTTATGCTCTCATTTTGTAATATAAACATGTTAATGTTTTTGAACAGTACGTTTTTATTCAATTGAGCAACGATTATTGCATGTATTATTTGTACAACGATGATTGTACAAACTTTAGGCGTGGCGTAGCGAGTTATAAGTTGTCTAATATAGTACCTTGATGATATATCAATTGGCATTAACGATAAGTTTAATCTAATTGACCTATGTGTGGCGTGCTAAATTGTTACTCCTAAGTACGGGTGGTCAATGACTGGATCAAATGGGTAGTAAATGTCGTAATATTTCCTGGCTAAACATGTAGTGAGCTTATGGCACAATGTGGTCATGCATACTTTTGCACATTCGCTTGGTCCTATATGAACTATCTTTTTGATATGCTCGCCATGCCAATTATATAAATCGCGTTTTCATCTTTGATAGGGCGTATTGTGGAACACTACTGATTTATGTTGTTATGTTTTTCTACACCTGAAAATATTAATTATAGTTTTCCTTATTTAATTTTGAACGCTAATGGACGAGTCGGCACTTCTGCATGATTTTTCCGTGAGAAATCCTAAGCAATACATTTATTTTAGAAGTACCATTTGGAAGAATATCACTTCTCATCCACACTTAATTACATAGCGCAACAAGTATGGCATTCGCTCCTGCTGGAATAGCCAAAATGTGTTTTCTTTAAAACAAAATGCCGATATATTTATTTTTCAAATTTTATTGCAAATTATTATATTCTTCCTGTAGTCAGATATAATTTACGGATTTTATTGTGTTACCTAAATTTCGACTAATATTTTGTTCTGTTGTTCTGAATTTCAGTCATATGTTCCAGTCGCAGTATCCAGGGTTTTGGCGATAGAATTAACTCTGAAACTTTCGGCTTCAATTTGATAGGTAAGCCTTGCGCGAGCGTTAAATTTACAGTGTATACCTTAATATGTCGTCATAATACGAACAATAATTGATATTTTCTAATGAACATTGGCTTTGAGGGCGGTGAAAAAAATTACTTTAATCAGGGTTGCGATCTTTTTATAAACACCGAACCTATTATGTAAACACATTTGTCAGTATAAACTAAATATTGTAAAATGTACAAAAGGCAATTCCTCCAGCAGACCGGTTTTGTCCTTATTGGGATCCCATCAAGTACTGTCCTAAATTTTCCGCAAACATGGCTAGTGGTTAAAGAGCGTAATACCGGTTCCTACTGATAAGTCGCCAGTAAACACGATAGGAATGTGCACGAGTATATACTTTCCATTCATGCTGTCCAGTGTATGGATTGACTGGAGCAACAAGTGTTCAGAAATAGTTGTAATTCTCAATTTAGGTGAACTATTGCATACATTGAAATCTATCGTGCTGGTACCAAGTACTGACTCAGCAACCATAGTGTTAGTACCATGTACCTTTTCGGTACTATAATGTTTGTATCGGGTACTGACACAATAGCCATAGTGTTAGTATCATTATAAGACACGGTATATATATATATATATATATTATATATATATATATATATATATATTTATATATATATATATATTATATATATATATATATATATATAGTGTGTTTGAGTTGGCGTTGAAATGGAATTATCGAGACTTTATATGATGTAAGCTTCACTACTACAGGTTTAGACATTCGTCTAGGAGATTATACCGTCATATTTCTCAACATTCCTCACCCAAATATATAGTAGGTAAAGGTCGTAATACCGGCTCCTACTGATGAGTCGCCAGTAAGCACGAAACCAATTTGCACTAGATTACACCTTCTGGTCATAATTGTACTTATTCTTTTACAGTGTTTTTTTAAAATCAATAGTTCTAGTTATTCGTTTAAAAGTATTGTTATTATTTTTATTTCATTTTTGTCTTCTATTCCTACACTGCTAATAATTTTACTCAAAATTGGTCCTATGGTTTTCGAGACTCCATTAGTGTCGAGCGAGAAATTACTCATTTGTGGTTTTTATTAATTTGTGTGTTTGTTTGCATATTAATAATGTGGGTGATAAATGTTGAGAATTAAAAGAAACATGTTACTCGACAGTGAATATATTAGTTACCTTTTCCTCGTGTTGCGATACAAAGTGTTTGCATCCGCTGTTTACCTGATTTTTCCAAATATTTCGACTTCCGCATACGGAAGTCTCTTTGAATGGAAACACCTCGTATCGCAGCACGAGTTAACGGTAACTAATCTTTTCCCTGTCGTGCAACATTTTTCTTTTAAAGATTATTTAGGTACTAAATACGGTGCTATGTCATTAAAGCTGCCAAATTGCTATCACCACATCACGAAACAGTTAGTAAGGCAAGTGGAAAATATTCATTTCATTAAAATATGTTTAAAACATTTCGTAATTCCTAAATGTTCTAAAATTAAATTGTCATTTGATTTAAATGCTAAAGGTAGATCTCTTAAACATGAACTAACTTTGAACATAATGAAGACAATGATTAACGATTTATAAAAACGCAAATACGAACTAATCAGAGAGAAAACTAAAATAATATCTTTGTTAATTTCCATTTTGCACGCGGATGACTTTAAATGTATAGAGAATTTTACTGATGGCGCACGTAATAGAGAGATGAAAAAGGTTCAGGTCAGGCATGATAGAGACTTAGGAAATTTTGGCATCTATAGACAGACCATAACTAAGACGTTTCCTGCTGTAACTAATCGAGTTGTGAACCTTTCTACTGAATGTATTTCCTTTTCTACACTATATAATTCTTAGTTTATACTGACAAAATGTAAGTAATTAATGAGTCAGGTGTTTATATCAAGATCGCAACCTTGATTATAGTAATTGTTATCACCACCCGCGTAACCAATGTTCGTTTAATTATAAAAAATTTTCATTTCAATACTAATTCCCTATGTGGTGCGGTGTCTGTTCAGTAACGACAGATTTGGGATGGTTAGTTGGAACTTTGGGTCAAAATGGATGCTATCTGAGCTCCACCTAAAGTAAAAAAAACTAATCAAGTTACATTAGTTAGTATAAAATTGCAAGTGTGTGTAGTGTGTGGCAGGATGGCTCAATGTTTAGAGCACCAGATTCCGTAGCAGACTTACCCAAGTTCGAGGCCTGTCTGCGGCAAATTCTGGTCAGTACGCGAGGAGTTCTTAATAAGGACGAAACCAGTCTACTGGATGAATTTCATTTTCTACACTATACAATACTCATTTTATACTGACATATGTAAGTAATTTTGAGTCAGGTTCTTATATCAAGATCGCAACCCTGATTATAGTATTTAGATTATATTAGTTATTTGGAATCATGGAGAGGATCAACTGATAACTTTTTTAAACATAGCAAATCAGGTAAGTGAACGGAAATTTAAAATTGAAAATGAATCCAGTGGCGAATTACCATTTCTGAGCGTCAAATTAATTGGAAATGATACTAAACTAGAACGGGATGTTTATAGGAAAGATACTTAATTAAATTCAAATCATTCTTATAGAATGTAAATCGGTATCTTAATATCGATGATAATAAGAAGCTAAAGATTAACAGATAAAAAAACATAGGGTGATTGAAGGAGGCAGACTGCGAGAAATATTCAGTGCTAATGGGTATCCTCTAAAGTTAATTGAAGCAACTATGATGAGCGTCATAATTAAATTTAATCATGACTGGAAGT
Organism: Eudiplozoon nipponicum; assembly: GCA_029291075.1. Lineage (NCBI taxonomy): Eukaryota > Metazoa > Platyhelminthes > Monogenea > Mazocraeidea > Diplozoidae > Eudiplozoon > Eudiplozoon nipponicum. Next base: position 49,282 of record JAQBSW010000046.1, on the reverse strand, counting down.
ATGTGAAGTCAAATATAACAAAAGATGATCGGAGGGTAATGGTAATACCTGACTCTAAACTAAGTAGGAAAATCAAAATGATAGCACCAAAATACAATATACGTATTATTTTATAACAGACCCTTAGCCTAGGCATTAAACTGCTCAACCAAAAGGGGAAAATAGAACCCTTAGACACATCAGGAGTGTATGAAATTCCATGTAACGACTGTAACCTGATGTATGTAGATGAAACCATGCGTTCAACTAGGGTAAGAAGAGGGGAACATAGAGCCGCATGCAGATATGGTCATGTTAATAGATCAGATCTTGCACGAAATACGGTATATACAGGACACACAATTTATTGGGATTGGTGCAGACGCATATCAATTTGTGGCCGTAGCAGATCGACAAAATTGATTAGAGAATCCATAGAAATTAAATCGAGAAATGACATCATGAATGAAACAGCCGTAGAAAAATCACTAGGTCCAATTTGGAATACAGCATTAAATAATGGTAGGAAACGAAGATTGCACGAATCAGAATCAGAAACTCGCTCAAGTAAAAGAATAAGAACACTGGACTGCTATTAACTTAGAGATGGAGGGTGAGTAATTCAATATATCCTAATTTATTTTCTGATTATCTTATAATTTCATCCGTGATTACTTGTTATCTTATTTTATTAATTATCTTGTGTTCTGTTGTTAGTGTATGGCCTTTTGACAAACATTTATATTTGTATTATAGGAAGGAAAAGGCAACTTTTCTTTGCACTATTATTATTATCTTTGTTTATCAGGCAATTTTCAAAGTTATATTATGACCACTTTTTTATTGTTTATTTTAACTTCTACCCTGTTTAAACACTTTATACTTGCCTAATTTAAATTTGCTAACTTCCTATTATTTACTGTATTCACAGTATCTTGCCCCGTCCTCGCCGAGTTGCTACTTGTAATTACTTCATTTAGGAAAATAAATTTTAAAATAAGTCTGACGTGTGGAATCGGGAAATGATAGTTATCATCAAAGTTTCACTTGAACGACTGATACACGTGCCGCTAATTATATGTAACAGATTATTTCTCAGTCTTAAGCAAATGCTCACACACAAACACAGACGTGGCAAACGTTTATCTAGTGAATAGTCAGACGTTGCTAAACCGATGTAATTTCACTGGGATAAGTGTACATGTACAGTAATTGATTACTCCTCAATCAAAAAACAGACGAGAACACATACACACGGACATCGCGTACGTTTATCTAGTCAGTCGTCATTATTTTTTATTAAATCACTAATCTCACTTCGATGAGTGTACATATGCAGACAAATACACAAACCAATTTGACATACACTTACCTAGTGAAAAAAACATGTTATGCTTAAGATATATAACAAGTATGAATGAGGCAGTTTAAACTAAGATTTTCGACTTGACATGTTGGTTACCAAATTTTTTGTTTGATGTGCTATCTATTGAAAAAGACTTCCGTATGCGGAATTCGAAATATTTTGAAAAATCTGGTAGACAGCGGATGCAAAGACCTCGTATCAAAACACGAGGAAAAGGTAACTGATGTATCTTACTCGGCTGTTTGGGTCAATGCAAAAAACATGCTGACATACACAAACACACACATTATTACAAACAAGGATAATATTCCGAGTTAACAGCAGAAAAGAAGCAAGATTCCACCAAGTTACCACATGCTCATTAACTTTGATATTAATCCGTCATTCAATTTTACGTATCAACGTAATTACTTACCATTAATTGGCCAGAAATTTTAATTATGCGGTTTATTTTCATGTATATCGCCAAGAGATGGATTATTTTGGGTTGGAAATACAAATGGATTTTACGAAAGAATTCCCATATATATATATATATATATATATATATATTTATTTATTTATATAACCATTCCCACGTGTTATTTTGCGCGACTGGTTAGATGAAATTGGATTGGTATTCATCAAGCCCGCAAACTTGATTTGAAGTATTGTTATGATCACTCGTGCAAACTATGATTGCGCAGCTGTATTGATAAGTGTTTAACCCTTTTAATAATAGGTTGGGTCGGTCGCGTTACATATATCATGGTTGGAAAATTATAAATAGGTAAACTAATTAAACTATAGGCTGGCTGATAAATTATTTCATAGATGGATTTCTAGAAAGGTGAGAAGTTTTGTTTCCCGATAAAAAGATAGTGGAGTAAATAGATGGATTATGCAATAGATAAATACGTGACGAATATTTAGTTTTTCTGAATTGTTTCCGTTCATCATTTGATTAGATCTGTTTCCATTTTTGTTTCTCACCTACGTGCACAGTTTTTGAAAATGACTGACGCAACGAAAAGTGAGAAACTCAAATTATCACCTATTATCTTATAGAAAATAAATGGATATATGCACCTGCTCTTAACCGTAGTCAATAGCGCGCTAAGCTTCGCAACTTGTGCCGATTAGATAATTGCCTGATGTAGCTCCCCATTTAGCAGATCACCTTTTGTGTATGGGTGCTTATGTCTGCTAATTTGTTCACGTTTTCCGGTAATTCCGGGCTCGTTGGACAGGCCAAACACATGCATTGGTGATTTGAGACTGTCGTGGTTGGTAAAATTTGTGCTATCTTGAACCAGGAAGATATACCGTGCATTGTGAACAAAAGGCAGTAACTTTAAAACATTCGTTTCCTGCCAACCTATGACATATTGGCAAGGCTTCGCTAGTAATAATTGTCCTGGGCGTAGCTAAAATTTACTCATCATGGTTGTGCAGATGTAAAGCACCAGTATTTATTGATAATGTACTGATGGTTGTTTATTTTTGGGTAAGACTGCCATATACCAGTCCCAAATGAAATAATGTGTAATTAAGATCCAAATGCGTATGCCTTCGTTCTTTTCTGCCAAGAATGTCCAAACATCTTATTTAAAAATTATGTCATGTTATGTTTGCCACGAAAATGGGACGACTGTCGCCGATCAAGTGTTCATAATGGCTACTGTTCACCTTTTAACTGAAATATAGCCCGTCTCCAAAATAAGCTAGCTGGTACAAATTGTATAAGTAGTAAGACTGGAAGTTGCACTTAATGACTACATTCTGTTCACTATAGTTTTTATTTTATTAGTAAAAATGTAGGAAATTTTCGCCAAATTTTTTGATCATGTGTTAAATGGTTTACAAGCATTTTGCTGGCTCCTCCCTATGAGTAGTCAGTAAGCAAAAACATCTGGCTAGGCACGCATTGCGTAACCCAAATACCAGCGATATTAAATTTATGCCGCCGGAATCCAAATGCCATTAGAGTTGCGTCAGTAAATTCTTTCGTTATTCGAATATAAGGATTCGTTAGTAAAAGTTACAAGATAGCAAAGCAAATCTGTATGTTTTCATTCAAAGTTCTGTTTCAATTATCTTCTAATTTTTGTTTTTTTACATCTAAAGCGGAACAAAACTACTTGAAATATTCATCATATCCTGTTGACTCTAAAATAATATTATTTTAAGAATGGCTTGCTGTTGCAAAAAATTTGTGACAGTAGTTTTTTAAAACATTTCATCAATTAGATTGCGGTTGACTCTAGTTGTTTTTGCCATGCCAAAATCTTTTCGTCTTGGTTCTTATGCCAATCTAGCACTGGCCGACAGAATATTTCTCTACTGGGCAATCGAATTGAAGGCATTCGTAAAACGTGATTGGGCTTGCGTAAATGATAGAGACTAATTTTCTTTTCTAATTAAGATCAATTATCATGGGCATTGTAAAAGCTCTAGATCGCTCGTTCCTAGTGGGAATTGTTTTTCAGTCATTTACTTCCTTTAGATACAAGGAGTATAGAATTGTTATGTATGTAGTTCTACTATCCTTTCTTTCACATGGCTAAAGTTATTTGGTCATGTTTAACATCAGCTTGTCTTGTAACTCTCTCTCTCTCTTCCTATATATATATATATAGGTGTGTTGGTGTATATTAGTGTTTGTGTGTGTGCCTATCGCATCTCTATTTCTATCTCTCTCTTTTTATGATTTTTGTCTTCTGCATGCGCACAAAATGAGGTATGTTCTCTGCTTAGTGGGCTCCAGTGGGTCCTGAGTTCAAATTACTGAAAAATCAAGACTTGTTCACTGAAGTATTTGTAGGCAAACAATGACAGCAAGGAGTTCACCGTTCGTACGATAAAAGTGATTGTCCTCGAAAATTATACTTGAAACCTCAGTGGACACCTTCCTCTTCATCTCTTCCTGAAGCTTTGGCGTTTACTCGGAAACATTGACAATCGCTGTTAAGTGAGAAATCATTATCTGTTATAAGAACTGACGTAGTTTAAAATAGTACCGACCAATCGTCAGTCCAGTTTTTATTATGAACAGTGACTACTACTCCAGATGACTGACTGCAAATGTTGTAATGAAGCAAGCTCTCACTGACGTTTCAAAGATGATTTTACCATTTTATAAAAATGTTTGCAACATATCAAAATTTTATATTTTTTAACTTTTAAAATTTATTCTTTTCCTAGATGCGCCCGTAATCTACGAGCCGTTAAAGCAGAAACAGCGCTTGGGTGTGTTGGTCGAGCGGTATAGTACAATAGCTCCCACCAACAACTCTCAAGAAATTGTCTGCAAGGCGAAATCGACAGTTGCTGGACGTGCTATTCGCACAAGTTGGATAAAAGTGAGTTTTGTAACTTGACGACGTTTTAATTTAACTTGATTGCGTCGATTCAATTGTCCAACCTTCCCGGCATTGAAATCTTATTTTCGTGATTCTTACCCATTTAACTAGTCTTATAGCATTGTCTTTAATAACGTTTGCCAGCTTCGGATTAACACTGGCCATAAGCATAGTAAGGCACGCAAATCGACCCAATGCGGTGGAAGAAATTCAGTTTACAGATGATCTCGGTTGCGATATGAGATTGTACAATACCTAGATGATGTTTTTAGCACGTACACGTGATTTTGTTAATGCTTGTCGTCTTCAGTGCGAGAGCAATCGCCTTCTTCACTATATATATATATATATATATATATATATATATATATATATATGTGTGTGTGTGTGTGTGTTTGTGTGGTTTTGTGTGTGTGTTTAAATTGTACAATGGAAATTCTCGTTAAGTGCTTTATGCATTCGAATGCAGTAGTGAGTTCCTTTACTTTTAAACTTCTGTTTTATTTTCAGTTTCCTAATATTTTAAGGACAGACTAGGTTAGAACAAACTTGTTAGCCTGAGTACCTTCATACGACACTTGATATGGTGAACTAATATATATATATATATATATGAGAGTATATATATATATATATATATATATATATATATGTAATTACCATTGGGCATACCTACCTAGGACCAATGCAGTTAACAAGAACATGTTGGTTCAAATATGCCCAGAAGAATGGACAAAAGTCAGCATGAGCAATAATAGGTATTATATCTTGTACACATGTTCTTCGTGCTTACTGGAAACTCATCAGTAGAAATCAGTTCTTCACCCAATACCAACTATATCTTTATACAAGAAATTTGGGAAATGTGGATGGTAAAATCAATACGAATGTGCTTTCAAGTAGTAAAATCTCCAGCAACGCGACCTCTAAGTCATCTCACTATATATATATATATATATATATATATATTTATATATATATATATATATATAGCATATATATATATAGTATATATACTGTTTAATCCAGCCTGTACCCCTGCCAAAATGGAGAATTACTTTAATAAAGTTTATGATTTTGATGAAAAACTACCCATTATGTACATACATTTTTCAGTATAATTTAAGCATTGTATAGTGTAGCAAAAGCAATTCATTCAGAATTTGCCGAGAACAGGGCTCGAACTTAGGCACATCTACTTCGGAATCTGTTTCTCTAACCACTGAACCAATGTGCGGTTTCAAAGCCAAATGCACATTTATAAAATTAAATGACAGGGTGGCTTGGTGATTAGAGCACCAGATTCCGAGGCAGACGTGCCCAGATTCGATCCCTGACCGCAGAAAATTATGGACAGTACGTGATGAGCTTCCAATAAGAACGACACAGGTCTACTGGATGAATTGCTTTTTCTACACTACAATTCGAATTGTAGACTTAACACTGTATGTATATAATGGGTCAGGTGTTTATATCAAGACCGCAACCTTGATTATAATAATTGTTATCGCCGCGCACGCAAAATTACTAATGAATTTTCTTTTGACCGCTCGAGAAACGAAGCAGAAAAATGACGATGAAATTTTTGATAACATATGCGCTGTGGACTTCCTCCTCCCTTTTTCTGGATATAATGCAATTTGTAACGGTAATTCATGATAACTATCGCTAGAATCTATTCATTTCCAATATGCGTATAACTGTGTTCATTAAGTATAGCAAGATTCTTTTATGACCGGCTTTGGTAGAACGAAAATAAAAATACGTCAATAGATCCAGGTTTATCAAGGTGGTTTTTGGCATTTAACTGACGTACCACTTTATCGAAAAATTGAAATTTGTTTCCCAAAAGAATAGAAAGTTGTGGGCAACGAGAGTTTAGAAACACATTTCTTTGGCATCCAGGACCATGATGTTCTTAATTGCTGTTATTGTCACGAACTCACTAACATACCTTATTTTTACATTGTACGATTTCAATTATGCTCTATGTGTTTGAATGTTAGAATTGAATGTTGTTGCATTAATATCTCAGTTTTTATCTTTGTGTAAAAAAGCGAATGAGAGAGAGGTAGAGAGTACGTGTTATGGTAATAAAATTATTTCTACACTTACATCGACAACTAGTCTATGTGTGACTAATATTTTCTGTCAGAGGTTGCTGTCAATTATATGCAAGATATTATGTGTACCTCAATCAGCGAAAGTAAGTCTGAATTGACCACCCGCTTATTTCCCTAGCTCACTCTCTCCCTCTCTCTTGTTTTCCCTCTTTTCCCTTCATTTTCATTTTTGAAATCGCAGAATTTTGTGTGATTCTAACATCGTGGTCCAGTTCGAATTTTTGTTTTTACTCCTCTTGCATACGTTGCTTATCCAGGAATTGGTCAGGTCATGCGTGTTATTCAGGTATGTACGGTGTGAGTTTTACAGATGTCGTATGTCCGTGCATAGTGTTGCAGTCAGCTGTACATTACGAATGGTGTGACCAAACACGAGTAATGCGGAATTTTTGTTCGGCAAGACCTGGTATCCTAGTTTGGCATGCTCATTTTGAATAACGAAATTTGCTTATGCCAGAAGTCACGAGCACTCGACATTACAGAATGCGTTGACGATAGCCAAATAGAATCACTATAATAATAGCTGGGACACTCTTTGCATTGATATTACCCCGTGGTTATTAATTGGCAAAGAACCTATTGCTTGTGGTGGCCAAAATCAGTGTCATAGACACAAACAACGTTGTTTTACAACAAAACGCACCACACTCTGAGCACTTGATTGGCTTTTCATCGAATGAACGCGGATTTGTTACCCAGTTTTATGATTGTGTCGCCTGTAGCTACGAAAACAAAAGTTTAAACAGGGTTCTAGGTCTCCGGCACAGAGCGACTAAGGATTGTCTTGAACTATATGACCGAATAAATTATGCTCCATTACTGGATTTCTTCACAACTACCAGTGGAAAATGCGAATCCACACTGAGTAAAGTTCTACATGCTTGGAAGGTAGCCTCCTCATTAAAGATCCTGTAATACATGATTCACGTAAAAAATCATTTAGTTAGTAATCTTTAAACGACATCTTTCGTTGTTCATCGCTATCATCTTTCAAGTTGTTTCCGCGATAGTTTATAGCTGGACAATTGATAGCGCTCATAAGTCCGTAAAATTTTGATTCCTTGACATTTTGAGGTGCTCAGATTTTTTTGACCACTTATTGATGGGCTATCACTGGTCCCTTTACTCGGTAGCCGCCCACAAATAAAAAACTTGGTTTACCAGCACTTTCAGACAATCTATTTGTTCACGGTTTCAGAGTAACGGAACCAGTGAGAACCCGTCAATCAATGTAAAAGACAAGCTGTGCACCTGGAAGCGTAAAGGAATCTACATTTTATCGACCTATGAGTGCTATCATGCTATAGACTACCGCGGAAACGAATTAAATAGTTTAGTTCATCTAGTTAGTTAATTATCTCCTATATTGCATTGAAAATGTTGAAAAATTAAATTTACTTTATGAAACATGTGTTATCCTTGTTTCGGCCTAAAGCTAAAAATATTTTTATCTGAAACATTAATTTGAACTGATTTATGTTTATTTGTGCATGTTTTGCGTATTTGGGGTATGCTTTTTGATATATAAGTGAATTTGTATTTTACTTCTGTGTATACGTTATGCTTGTAGCCATTGTGTGTGTGTCTATCTATGGACATGCTTGTTTATTTAATCTATTGACTTGTATATAGCAGTAAAACCGACATGAAATTGAGGTCTTTTAAATTCGAGTGCCTATAAGTAAACATTAGTTTTTTCGAACGGACTCGCATTAAATCGGATATACATGGAATAAAAATTAACTGTACTAAAAATTAAGTAACAAAAGAAGTGAAACTGTGTTAAAGGGTGTCCGGTGCTGGTTAAGCTTGTTTATTTTGTAGTATTAAAAAAGGGTTGCTGATTGTGTGGCAGGTTATTATTAGCATTGTTTATTATTTCTCTGATTTCATTATTAGTATGTGCACATTTGGATAACCATTTTGAATGTATATCGAGAACTGTCTACAAATACATTATTTGCGCAGATAAAAAATATTACGCTATGCTGGGTGAAGTAACCGAATTAAACCATAATTAATTGCGCGGATGGTGGTAACAATTCATTAAAGCAAGTTTGCGAGCTTGAAGTAAACACAAAATCCACTGTATTTAACCAGTCATCGAACTGGCGGTAGTCTTGTTATGTTGTTCGACGACTGGTTAAATACAATGGGATTGTTGATTACTTCAAGTAACCGAATGGTTTTGCTATTGTATGCATTTTTGTCTCTTTCATTAATTGTCATGAATTTCCTTTAGCTTTTCACTTGTCAATCAGGTTTAATTTATTCAAATATTCCCTTGTTAATTAGTTTAAAAAAATAAAATCTTGTAAGTCTATCAAATTAATTAAGAATATATATATATTTACTAGAAAGTGTATAAAAATGAAATTCATCTTCTAGATTCCCTTTTTAACTATTAGGCGTCTCCTCAAAATTCATGCAATTCATCAGTTTCGTAGCGTAGGTAACATGTTTTAGGACTAAATATGTAAGAGTTTATTCCACAATATATACATGATTTTTATAAGGTAGACACAGACTTGTATGCCCGCAACTATTCAATCGAGAGTGGTTTGCTTAAAATGCGAAGGTTGGAGGTCTCATTTCAACTCTATATTATGGCCTCTTCTCAGTTGATTACAAACTTCTGTCGTCTTGCAAGTAAATTAGTTTTCCAAGTAAAGGCATTTTCAGCTAAAATAAAACAGCCCTAGTACTTTTGCACACCTCAGTTTTTCATCTGTTTCGTCTATGAGCGTATGGTAGCATGTATGTTCATTATTATAGTAAGAACATTGTATGGTTTCGCTTTGTTTTATTCGGGTCACTGTGCTTGAAATTTTGGGAAGACGTATGTTTCTCTATATGCATGATTTCAGTAGTTTAGTGCTCGATGATTGACAGTCTCATTCGTGTAAAGGACAGCATTAAAAATTTCAATTGATCTTGGTGCTAAAATTATCTGAGGCACTAAAGGTATTTCCGGATAATTAGATCATTTTCATTCATTTTTGTGCGTGTTTGTGTGTGTGTGTGTGTGTGTGTGTGTGCGTTCATGTGTAAATTCGTATTTTATTAATGCAATCTTGGTGAGGGGAAACTGAGGTTAAACGAAACAGCTACTGATAATATTTTTAGCGCAGCTATGACCTATGGCCACATGTAAGAGCAATTTAAACGTGTTTACTATCTTTTTCCGCAGATTTGCTAATATAGTACGATAAAATTTTCGAGCATGCTTTCGCTTACATAGATATATTATTAATAGATAAAATAGATTAGAAATTCGCGCAAATCGGGCATCGATATAGCCTGTGATCATATTAATGTGAAGTTATAATGTAAAGCAAGTTTATCCAATATAGTCAAAAAGGACATGGATGAATGGTGATCTCACATTGATTAAAAATCCGGTTTATTCTTAAGAAAATTTACAAAAAAAAATAATAAATTAACTTTGATTGTTGCGGTATACGCAAATACTGAAAGAGAAAACACGAAAGGGAGTTAAGCACCCTCGCATTAAATCAGTCATATGCCGAATTTCACCTATACATATTTTAAGAAAAATTCATTTTTTTATTTAAAATAAAAATTCCGTTTAAATAATTAAATGTGAAGAGTTCCCAATAAGGATGACACCGGTCTACTGGATGAAGTGCCTTTTCTACATTGTACAATGTTTAGTGTATACTGATAAATGCATTTACATAATAGGTCTGATATTTACATCAAGATATCAACCTTGATTTAATAACCTATCAGTTTACTATTGTTAATTTATTCATTATGCACTAGATTCTCATATTTTTAAATAGGTAGGACTGGTCGATTACTGAAAATGCAAATCCACGAGCATGTTAGATTAAACACAGCAAGTACAAACCTTTTCTACTGTCACAGTAAACAGTTGCATTTTTTGCTAAACCGAAGATTTATCTGGCGTCGACTGTTTGTAAAACAACCATTTTTGAACACACTTGCCGTGATATACTAGTGGAGATACACTTCACAAAAAACTTGTTGCACTCAGAATTCAGCCTCCAGTTATCGAATAAGTTGCTTTGAGTAATGCTGATACGCAAGTGGAAACTAAATAATCTGTTTTTTAGTGTATGGCAAATGTTAATATGCCATTTATTATCATCATGACAAACAACTGTAAAAATCACTTCAAACCTTTTGAAAAGGAAATAAAGTATAAAAAAACAACATTATTATTATTATTATTATTATAGCTTAAATATAAAAGATGTTGACAATAACAAAAATATTAATTTGATATGAGTTTAAGTAGAAACAAGATCACCTAGATCTCTACACAACAGATACTAGACCAAATCGTCTTCAAGACAGAGCATTAGTGTACACCTGCATCCCACACATTTAATGATGATATCGATTTAATGATATATCGATGCCTGTTTCAAAGTAATAATAATAGAAGTTAATCTCAAGCAAGTGTACTCGAACCAGCTATTTTTAAACGGCGTTGTCAGCAATATACATTTCCTTGGAATAGATCGAGAGTTTTTGGCTTCTAAGTTTGATTCTGGACGCTGCTTGAACACAGGGAGCTATTTAGAAGGTCAACAAATATCCTATATATATATATATATATACCTTATATATATATATATATATATATATATATATTCATTGTACCTTATGTGCAAATTTTACATAAGAGGAATACAATGAAATTTATTCGCTCGCATTTCAAAGATATATATATATATATATATATATATATATATATATTCTTTTGAAATGCTGACCATCAAATTAACCCTTACCCTATATACAAAAAACAAAGAAATTTTTGTCAGATATACAAGAGAAATTTTCTCTCTCACTTGGTCTTCTCAAATATCTACTCATGAACATATCTTTATATATAAATTCACTCTTGTTTGCTTTCCAGTTTTATAGATGGTGTAATAGGCTCTTGAGAAGACTCAGAAAAAAAACTACTTATATTCTTTATTTTAGAAATACAATAGACTCTATATACTTCTATATATATATATATATATATATATATATATATATATTTCTATATATATATATATATATATCCTGGATAACCTCTCTTAGACTTTTTCACAATGTTTACCATATGTAGTTTTCAATTTATTTTGGTTACCTAATGATTGCCATACCAATATTCGTGCAAATACTTTCCTCTACACGTAGAATGTCTATCTTGTGCACTTAAAAGGTTCGATTTCCGACATATTTATTTTAAAAAATTAGTCCAAAATCAGATACATCGAAGTCGTATTCGATCCTTTCCTTTGTTTATCTTTTGATGTCTGCTAAACTATGCTTAAACGTTCGTTAGGAGCACAACACTTTTCTGAATCACCTTGTTTACCTTTACTCATTACTTTAATCAAGATTGTGATTTCGATATAAATACCTGACCCATTATATAATTTTTCAGTATAAACTAAGCGTTGTAAGGTGTAGAAAAGGAAATTCATCTATTAGTCCGGTTTTGTCCACATTGGGATCGAACATCCTACGGAATCTGTTGCTCTAACCACTAAGCCAACCTGCTTTTACTCATGCCTGCTTTACAGATTTTGATCCTTACATTAAAATCCGGTCCGATGTTTTCGATAATCAGTCTGTGTAGCTTATTTAGCGTAATTTCGCGTATTAGCGCATTACTCCCTCATTTTTCAGCAAAATGCTGACTGGATACGATTTTTCAATATGAGCTTCAACGTAACGCATCCTTGTGGGGGAACGACGGCCGTTAAGAGTTCTTCTCTAGTACACAATACAGCGGCCCTGCTTTCTTGCCTCTAGTCTAATCTGGAACTCGTGATTTTGAGCTGAACATCAGAACAAAACGTGGCTCTGAGCTCGGGTTTACTTATGGACATTGTTACTCAAATTTTTTGTCGATATCCGACGCACTAATTGTTTTTCTGGATTTTTTTTCTTTTTAGCACGAGGTCTAAGACTGAAAAGGTATTGAAATATTTATTATTTCCTTGTTATCGTATAATTTTGGAAGGGAACTTACTTTTGATATAGCATCGAGACTGTTTTGCAAATTTCTCCGTTTTGACTCAATAAACCGGTGAAGCCGGCTGTATTTTTGCTTGAATTTGGCGGAAGCAAGAATTGGGAATCGCAGCACGCTTGACAAATGAAGCACTGATTTTGAGAATGAACGTCGTTGCTTAAGACCGTAGCGTGTGTGTGTGTGTGCATTTGCGTGTGCGTGTGAATTTATTGTTTGCGCAGATAGTATCGCAATATTCCGATGTTATGGGAACGTAGCTACGTCTCCCGTATATGTTTCTTCCTGGTTTTGTCTGCATTCTTGCGACATTACTTTGTCTGTGTTTAGGGCAAAACTGCTTCATTTTAGAGCAGTGACCTTTGCTCAACTTAGGCTAAACTATTTTGCATCACTCCCAACCACTTTTGTTTGCCTATTTTTATTTGTTTGTTAGCGAGTGAAAATAATTAATTACTTAATTATTTATTATAAATGTGCTGTTTCACTTTCTTTGATTTTATCTTGATTTTTTCTGCTTTAGCATACCAAATTTGTCTTCCAGAGTACAAATGTTTCATGGTACTGTTTTGTTTTAGTTACCTCTGTTTATGTATTTAACACGCTAAAAACGCCTCAAAATGAGTAAGGTATTGAAAGGCTATGTAATCGCACCCGTATTTAATGTCTAACATGGTGTATTTTTGGCATGTTTCTGTGTGTGTTTATGTGGCACTCATTCCTTTGCATTATTCCATTTCTAAATACTTAATGACAAGGTAAAGCTTGCGCATAATCTGTTGTCGCTTAGACGCGAACCTATTTTCTCATGAAAGTAAAATGATCTCCGAACACTTGATAGAAATAGTTGTTTGCACAAATATACGCGCACACGGCTAAGCGTCCCAGAAAATATGCAAATGATCGCTTTTTATTTTTTTTGTTATTATTGTATCCCACTCTTGACATGGTACCTTAGTTCTAGAAATTTATGACCTAATTACTGGGGACTGCTAACCATCGGTTTACGCAGAGTTACAGTGAAATCTGGCACTAATATGGATATACCACTTCATTTATTGAAAGCACATTATAGTAATACATGCGGTAATTTAAAATATTCCCGTATTAAATAACCTGTTGTTAGGTTAACTTTTACTAATATCTTCTTAGTTATGCTAGTCATGCGTGGACTGTACATAAATAATATGTCGCCCAGTTATAGTGGGAGGCTGAGACATTCTGATCTCAAACCAATGACCTCTCTGGCATGAGAAATTGACAACGAATTCGCGCCACCAGTTTAGTCTACCTAGTATAAAGTGTGGCGCAAAGCAACACACAAGCGTTATAGTCCAGTTTTCAGTGATGGCGTTAACTCTGTTAGATAAATTATTTATTTGTAAAGTTTTTGCACCTTTGTGTTCTAACGAAAGTATTATCATACGAATGCGGTCTTCCTATCTGTCTTGCGGTATCCGGAAGTGGAAGCGAGTGCGTTTTCTAATATGAACTTAATACGTGGTGCTCCGCATTCACTGAAACTTTATATCGAGCTGAAAAATTCTTCACAAGTATAAAAATAATTTTTGTAAAGAAAGTTAAAATTTAAATTAAAGACATATAGGGGAAAAATAATAGTTATTCAGGAAAGGTTGAATCTATAGATTGTTTCTGTGAACTAATATATGTGCAATTGTGTATCAGGTGTTGTGCATCTAGTAAAAAATTAGTTCAAACTCGACCAGAAGGGTAAATCAAGGTCAACACGAACAAAAAGGTTTCATCTCGTGTACACACTTTTCGTGCTTACAAACGATTCATCGGTAGGAGCCGTTATTAGGCCCTATGCCCACTATATATTTGGGTGAAGAATGTGGAACCATTGGATGGTGCATTCTCTTATACGAATGTGTAAACATGCAGTAGAGAAGCTAACTTCATATAAGGTCCTCGAGAATGCGACTACACTATGGCTATTGTGTCAGTACCCGATAACAACATTATAGTACCGAAAAGGTACATGGTACTAACACTATGGTTTCCGTGTCGGTACATTTTACCAACCTGAGGGATATCAATGCATGCTATAGTTCACCAAAATTGAGAATTAAAACTATTTCTGAACACCCGTTAATCTAGTAAATCCATACACTCTGGCCTTGATCAATTTCAGTTGTCACATTTCGCCGTAATCATGACATCATTCAGTTAAATATAAACCAGTCATATTTTGTTGCAGAGTAGTAATATATATGTGGTTATGTATTAGGTGGCGCGTATCTAGTAATAGGCTAGCTTAAGTTGGACCAGAAGGATAAACCAAAGTCAGCATGAACAAAAAGTTATGGTCTCATGTGAACATGAGTTTCATATTTTCTGGCGACACATCAGTAAGAGTCGCTATTGCTCCCCATAACCACCATATATTTGGTCAAGTAATAATGATTCATGAATGGATTAATCTGACGTAAATGGAGAAACAGAAATGTGGGCACCTGGTCTATTCGCAATAGACATTTTAGGCCAAGCTAACTTCGAGGAAAGGGGGCATTGCCATTTTAGCATTCTTGTAATGTTTACTAAATTGTTTTATCTTCTCCGTGTGGACAAGCTTTACTAAACTAAACGAAGGAAACTTAGTAATCGGCGACGGTCCCGAATTGTTTGCTCCCAGTGGTCTATAGTTAAATAAGTGGAAATTTATTCTTTTTTTAATACAGCTCTTGGTATTTCCAATTAGGTATCTGAGCGTTTCTATGTCATCGATTGGTCGGATGCTTTTCCGCCTCTTAAGTATGTGAAGACCTTACACATCAAAGTGCTAGAAAATGCTATCTTACTTGACTGAGTGGTGTACAATTGTAGTGGAGAGCTCGTTGAGCAAATAGGGCGTTATCTAAGAAAGAAATTGTCAACAGTGTTTCCCATCTATTGCATCGGCATAGGGCAAAACAAATAAGTTGCGAGAATGCTAATTAAAATATGTAAAATGTTTGCTAAGCTTAGTTTGCTACTTCGTGTGCTCTCTTGCAAATGACCATTTCCGAATTCCCACCTATTTAGCAAACGTGGCAAATAAAGTTTCCACATTATTGAGTGCATTTAGCTTTCAACGTTATAATAGGTTTCAATTTGTGTCATTGTTTATGTGTATAGCATGTATGTATGTATGTATGTATGTATGTATGTATGTATGTATGTATGTATGTATGTATGTATGTATGTATGTATGTATGTATGTATGTATGTATGTATGTATGTATGTATGTATGTATGTATGTATATATGTATGTATGTATGTATGTATGTATGTATGTATGTATGTATGTATGTATGTATGTATGTGTATGTATGTATGTATGTATTTAAATATGTATGTATGTATTTGTGCTTGTATGTATGTATGTATGCTTGTATGTATGTATGTATGTATGTGTGTGTATGTATGCATGTATGTATATATGTATTTATGTATGTATGTTTATATGTATGTATTTATGTATGCATGTATGTTTGTATGTATTTATGTATGCATGTATGTATTTGTGTATGTATGTATGCATGTATGTATGTATGTATGTATGTATGTATGTATATATGTATGTACATATGTATGTACGTATGTATGTATGTATGTGTGTAAGTATATATGTATGTATGTATTTATGTGTGTATATATGTTTGTATGTATGTATGTATGTATGTATGTATATATATGTATTCATGTATGTTTGTATGTATATATGGATGGATGGATGGATGGATGTTTCTGTGAGTTTATCGTTCCAGTTATTTTTGTTTACTTTCTGTTAATTAATTATCGCGGCCATGGCTCGACTCTGAATACGTCTGCTTCAGAATCTGTCTCTTAAACCACTGACCCATCGTGCTTAAGCCAATGTCGTTAGACGCCAGACTGTTGGCCAACGAAGCCTATTGAGTGTTTCAAAATAATGCATTAAATAGTATTTGTAGCCACAGCTGACTTTGAGGCACGAACTAGAAAAATACTTTTTTAGCTAACCATTTTAACAACTATGTGGACGAAGCGTTATTAACTAGCATCGTTTAATTAATTTACCGGTTTTAATTCGGCACTAAATTTTTGGCAGATGCTGAGATTTCCCACTCTCACAAACACCCCTTTCGTATCATTGAACTAATGTAGAACATCAGATATGAGAATATTGACATGACAGCTTACTAACTTTTATTTACTGCCAAAGAACCATGAGAAGAAACAAATAAGTAAATAAAATTAAAATGTTTAAAAAAAAGTACACTATTTCATAGAGAGGCTGATTTATGACAGGGATCTTGTTAATATGAATATATATATATATATATATATATACATATATATATATATATATATATATATATATATGAGACAAGGGAGTGACGTAATCAAACCTCTACAAAACACTATTATGGCTAAGTCCGCTTTAAGAGAAGGTAAAACCGCAATACAGCTTCATTGCGGGATCAATTGACCTGGAGACTGGATCCTACCGTTAGTTTAATAGGCTTCACTGATGGCGCTTCCGCGCTGATCACTGGTCAGACAAACGCAGTCTCTTTGTCCATCACATATGGGAGATATTGTTTTCCTAAGAGCAAAAACGTAACCACTTGTTTTGTGATTACGTGGCAGTGAGGCAACAGCCTGTTACGCTTGTTATTTTGTTTGTGAACATCATAATAATCTAACTGCGTGAACTCTGTCTTTGCGCTTTGATTAGCCTTTGATTGATAGACAACTTTTGCACAAAACTACTGACACTCCTTTGATAGGAAATCGCCGTACCCAATTATGCTCGCCGGTGGAAGTCGGTTCAATGTTTCATTGCTTTTAATTCTCCTCTGTTGCGCACAGAACCTGTGAAACGAAGGCTATTACTTATTATCTATTTTGGTAAGCTATTAAAGATTAATTTATAAAAACCTAGACTGCACAATTTTAATGTTAGGCTTTTAAAGCAAATTAGGCATTAGACGTAAACTTTTGGTTTATTAAAGGGACATTCATGCAGTAAATTGTAATTAGATGTAATAGAGCTCAGTTTTCCTGGACGTTCCTTTCGTTTAATTGATATCTGATCTTTTTTAGTTGTCTTTCTCCTCTTATTTTGTGTTGGACATGGTGGATCCAGTCACATCGGCACGAGTCAGCGACCATTCCATTTCATTAGGAAACATTTTGTTTGTCCACGATACTATCGAATATACTTTTCAATGTCAGGTTTTATTACACTTGATGATCGGAAGCTCTGCAAAGAATAGGAAAACCAAAAGCATCGAAAGTTTTTTTTATGTAATAGGTATTTTTATCTCCACTTAATCCATTGTTAGTATTGCATGAATGTCATGGCCGAGTTGGTCTGTGCATCTGCTTGTTTTACTCATTTTTTTTTAATTATTCAAGTATGTAATTCATCCTCAGATGAATGTCTGTGGATACGAGGAACTTTTAACGCCACCATACACAAAACGGATTATTTCAAGAGCATGTACAATGTTCAAGATGGCTGCGTAATGCTTTTCGAGGGACACGGCATGAAATAATGTTTACCAGTTTGCCCACGCTTTGGTTCTAGTCCTCGTGGATACCCATACGTGCATTTGTTGCCAGTCTCTACTAAACTCTCTTTTTAGTCTCATACTACTATAGCAAACCTAGCAGCAGACCGACTGTCGCGGATCACCCCACGATTAATATGCAAATTTGAAAGCTGGAATCCTGTTGCACCCGCATAAACCGTACATGATTGGATGACTGGCTTCTATGTAGAAACAATACGATTTCCCGACATTCATCGCCACAGTCAGTGTAGAAATTGTCGAATCCGCGAGTCCAATTTTCATAAACAATAGATGTGAGGCCACTGGGGATAAATTGGCATTCCCTCTTTAAGTCCGTGTTTATACTTTGCGGGTTTGTCGTCGTTCGTCAGTTTGGTATCTTGCCCTGAAGTAATCGAGGTATGATGGAACTCATCAGCAGATGGGATTGGCGGCTGTCCTACTGTTCATATGGTCAAAATATGGTTTAGTTTGATTGGAATGGTCTGCACATTTGATATAAATTGACTCAATCATCTTCGGCACAATCAATGATTAATTAACATAATTATGAGTCAAATAGGCTATTTTTTGCAATAATTGATGAACCTAAATAAATATCTTCTGTGTGACCGTGTCTGCAGTTTTTTTCGAATTATTCTGCCAATTGGATGCTTAAAATTTATGTTCTCTGGATTGGAAATGTGGCATTGACAACCATTATTCTAGCTTTGGATTTAAGATTAGCCTGTAGTTTTTGCTCCTACTCAAAACTATTTATACTGATAGAAACCTGGAGTAGTTCACTTCTCAACCAATAATGGTATTTTGTCGATGCTGAGCAGATTTTTCTGAAATAGCTGATTCTATGCAGCTAATCTGTCAATTCAAATATTCTCTCTTTTTGCGCTTTCCTTAATCTGTTTTGCTAATAAATCACAATTGGTAAAGAAAATAATCGCTTTGGCTGTAAGACTATATATATATATATATATATATATATATATATATATATATATATATATATATATATATATATACAACAAATATAGTAGTTAATCCCATGATTTGAGTAAAAAAAATGATTTCAAATAGCTTTCTGATAAATTTTTGCATTAACTCGCGTCACAAATGTACAGTTGGGATTGGATGAACGAATATATTAACTTCATCCTTAAATTTCTCTGACTCAAGCGTGTGCTTCAAAGAACCAAGTATTCAGCATTTCGGACAATTTCGCGCATTCGTTACATTTAAATAAATGGCAATCTTAAACTAACTAATCTATTTTGGTGTACATTAACTCACATAATAAGTTGGCAATTTTTCGCAGCTATATATTAGATTGTTATTTAATCATTCATTTTCTAGTTTGTAGTTTTGTCTTTTTGCTTTGTAGCTGTAAAAGAGTAATTTTTCATTCAATAACTCGCTATATCTTTCATTTGGACACGAGGATTTAATAAATAGACAAAGTATTTTACTTCGAACACTGCATAGGCGATTAATTTTTAAAGCCCGTATGATTTCTTAATATAAGTGCCACTCTCTGAAACTGGGCTCAGATTGCGTGACAGTTTGAGAATAGGTTATTATAGGCAGACTTTTGACCTGCTAATTAATCAGATTTTCATCTTTCTGCTTCTATATCATTCAGGTGCACTTTTTTTCGCTCTGTGTTTCTATAGAATTATATTGTGAATATTATTTTAAAAACTGGTATATTTAAACTGATGGGCTGATAAATGGAAGCTAAGTTTTTTAAAGAACTAGTTATTCGAACTTAGATACAAACAAACAAAATTGTGAACCTAGTAACAAATTATTTCAATTATGACCAGAAGGATAAACCGAAGACAGCATGAACAGAACGTACAATCTCGTGCACATTCGTTTCGTGCTTACTGGCGACTCATCAGTAGGAGTCGGTATTACGCCCTTTAACCACTATATATTTGGGTGAGGAATATGGGATAATAGGACGGTAGATCCGATTGATCCCAATTTCCCTGTCCGTATCTGTTTTGTCTTCAATCGGGCTGGAAGTGTATTCGTGTGCCTTGGAGAATCCATCATTTTTGTTAATGCCCATACATAAATGCAAAAATATGATATATATATATATATATATATATATATATATATATATATATATTACAAGTTGGTATACTTATATATATGAAAGTCGAATGTATAAATTATTTTCACAATTAAATACACTTCGTGCATTGTATGTTACGCAGAAATTAGGTATCGTTATGAAAATTTTCCTGTATGCATTTATTCTCTGTCTGGTTGTTTTTCATTATTATATTTAGCTCCTCGATGGAGGTAGGAAAAAATGTCGGCTTTGACGCAGGCCTACTATCGACATATCGCTGGAAATTTATATATGGCACATTTATCATCATGTCTGACTTTATGCAATTAAAACAGGTGTAAATGAGTGTCACTATTTAGATTTTTTCTCCACTCACACCCTCTAACGTGCTAGTGATTTCTACCAGATATTTGATTACAGTTTCTTTCGCAGTTTTCCAATTGACTTGGCATCCAAGGGCCCAGAAACATTTTTCCTTTGGGCGTAACAGTGTTTACACGCTAATATTAAGAGAGCATTCATTCAATTTTACGCACAGACACGGATACCGACCAATACATATACCGGTAAACACACATGCATGAAAATATAAATAAATTCAGGTAAGGTTAGAAACAAACACATACATGAATACATAAATAAATACATTAATACATGCATATAAACATGCATACACATGCATGTATGCATACATTCATACATGGATATATACATACATACATTAATAAATACACACACAGAAATCGACATACATTCATGCATGCATATATACATAAATACATTTATAAACACATAAATGCATACATACATACATTTATACTTATGCATATATGGATACACAATCAGAAGTACAACATCATCGTCATCATGTCCAGCCACACAGAAGTCAAAAGTGTATATATAATTATAAATAAGTAAATAAATAAAATAAATATTACTAATTTATTATATAGGTATATACATGATTTCGACACAGATATATTAATGGAGAAACTAATTTATATATGATATGAGTATTAATGTGTATTTGGTTGAGAGACGATTTTGTTAGTGTAGACTCCGTATTCGATCTTGTCAAAACGATAGAATAATACTATATATACTTCCAACAGTTTTTTTAATCTCTCTCTCTCTGTCTATAACCGATTACAAGCAGGATGGGATTAGGTAAACATGGGGCATGTGAGGATTACTGCAATATTGAAATAAAAATTTTGTTGATCTTTCTATGCGTCCGAAACAGTAATTAAAATATAGATATCGGTGATAGGCGTGTAGGTCAGTCCACTATGTGTGCTTATAGTTATTCAATAAATGTCACTTTAGTAAAATACACATGTTTATAGGTATTTGTGTGCGCAGAGAGGGGGCAGGGATAAGTTTTTGTATACATTTGAGTATTAGAGACTAGGCATGAAGACCGGATATTAGGAAGACAATTAAAAATACTTTTAGAATTAAAATAGATATAAATATATCTGTCTTGAATGAGAATATCACATTTGCCACAAGTTGTGTTTTACTCCTGTGAGTATTGTGTCAACCCTGAAGATGAGACTGGAAATGAAGTCTCGAAATATCGGGCAAAGAACAATGGAAAATCTTGATCCAACGTCATTTTCAGTCAATCAGCTGATAAAAGGATCAAAAAAGAAAGGAAAAGTGAGAAACCATCAATCGAAGCCAATAAGCAGAGCACCTGAAAATGATCAAAATTCAAGATTTTACCGACCTAAGAGTGCTATCAATTGTCCCGCACAAGAAAAATGCGGTCAAATCCACAAAAAGTGACTAATGTTTCACTGCCATATAACCATAAGGAGTGAAAAAAGTATATAAGTGAATTTAGACTAATTATTAGTGAGATTTACGAGAGTGAGAGGCAGAGAGAGATGGAATACCTTGCTACTACGAGTAAATTTATCAGGATAACTCACAGAAATGAGGCAAACTAAACCTCTCCACAACACCATTATGGCCAAATTAGCATTCGGGCAAGGCGACATCAGCAATACAGCTTCCTTGTGGATTTCACTGTATCACGTCATAAACAAACCAAACTTCGCAGCTAACTGAAAATGATTCTACTATAATCAAGGTTGCGGTCTTGATAGAAACACCTGACCCATTAATTACTTACATATGTCAGTATAAACTAAGAATTGTATTTTGTAGAAAAGGTAATTCATCCAGTAGACCGGTTTTGTCCTTATTGGGAACTCTTCATGTACTGGCCAGAATTTGCCGCGGATAGGACTCGAACCAGGGCACGTCTTCTTTCGGAATCTGGTGCTCTAACCAATGAGCCATCCTGCTGCACACTACACTGCACACAATTTTCAGTTATATACTAACTAATGTAACTTGGTTAGTCTATTTTTCTTTAAGTGGAGCTCATATGGCATCCATTTAGACCGAAAGTTTCAACTAACCATCCCCAATCTGTCATTACTGAACAAACACACACTACATGGGGAAGTGATATTGAAATGAACATTTATATAATTAAACGAACATTGGTTGCGCGGGTGGTGATAACAATTATTATAATTAAGGTTGCGGTCTTGATATAAACACCTGACCCATTAATTACTTACATATGTCAGTATAAACTAAGAATTGTATTGTGTAGAAAAGGCAATTCATCCAGTAGACCGGTTTCGTCATTATTGGGAACTCATCATTTACTGGCCAGAATTTGCCGCGGGCAGGACTCGAACCTGGGCACGTCTGCTTTGGAACCTGGTGCTCTAACCACTGAGTGATCCTGTCGGCGGCAAATTCTGGCCAGTACATGATGAGTTCCCAATAATGACGAAACCGGGCTACTGGATGAATTGCCTTTTCTACACAATACGATTCTTAGTTTATACTGACATATGTAAGTAATTAATGGGTCAGGTGTTTATATCAAGACCGCAACCTTGATGATAATAATTTTTTATCACCGCCCGCGCAACCAATGTTCGTTTAATTATATAATTGTTGCATTATTTGTTTTCTATTTATAATTTGTTTGTGTTCATTGTATATTTTCAATTTGGCAAGGGGAAACTATTTTGCGTATACTTCACTTCCATCGAAAATTTTATGGATGCTATAATGAATTATTACATTATTGTTTCACCTTTCTTTTTACTTTCTCTCTTCCTAAATATAACTCTAGCCGCCTACCAATCCATTTAAATTCTACTTTTTATACTGGCAACATATAAAATTATTTATTACAGACGGAATTTCAGCAACCTTTAATATATATGTTTCGCAGCCACATAACCCTGAGAAAAATAAATTGAAACTAATAGTAAAAATTTAAAAATATAAATAACAAAATGACAAACAAGTATTATAGGAGAGACTCACTTATAAAAGGAAGGTTCTACGTAAAATGCAAATACTTACCTTGGAGTAACACAGTAACGAGACAACTCAGACTTTTACACAATAAATTTTAGGCAATGTCAAATTTAAGGTAAGGCGACATCGGCAATACAGCGCTTTGGACTATATCGATTCACAAACTTTGAGTAAAACTCGCAGTTGTGTCTGACTAAGTAAGAAAATAGATATACTACAAGATTGCCACTTAGCTCAATTCTTTTCCATATCGCGCGTGCTGCCAACCAAGAACGATGATGCACACTTGAACACGCTTCTGGTAGACCAAATTTGATTTTTCTTGACTTAGATGCTGCTTCCGCTGTGTCAAAGTATTTAAACCTTGTTTCTTAGATACCTTGACACCTTGGTTGAAATATGCCCAAATCAGTAAATTAATAAAAATGGCTGAACGTAAAATCATATGTGCCAGAAATTAGCCAATTTATTATACACGAGACGGGATCCTACGTAGCAAAATGTGAACTAGTTGAGTTAATAGTCAAAGTGCATTTCTTTTAACTAATTTTTTTGAAATCTTATTAGAAAAGCTGCAAATAATCTATAAACTAAATTATTTATGTAAAATTCATATATCTCTTGAAAGTTGTTGTTTTATGTTGCGCGTTGTGGTTGACTGGCTACGTTTCGGTGCCTCAATTCCAGTACCATCATCTGTCTTCTGATGAGACAGTACAATGCGGACACCATATTTGCTTAAATCTGTCGGTGCCAGCATCGTACTGTGTGATAATAAAAGCCTGATGAAGGTAAATAAAATGATGTACAGAAACGTAGCCAGTCAACCAAGATTAGATCGTACCTCATTTCCAGTTGTTAGTACGAATGATGAGGAAGCCTTTGGAGTGAAGGGACGAATCAGCACCCAGCTCCTACGAGACCGAGCTCAACGCGTACTTGAAAATGTGGATCAATCGGATCTTTACGTAGTGTAAATCTACCACCGACGTAAGAAAACCATGGATACTCTAAATTATTCCTATATAACTAAACAGCAAATTGTCTTCACGCATATACACACATTTTTTATTAAACGAATCTAGTATATTATAAGAATTTTGTATTTGAATGAAATTTAATTTCAAATATTGATGTGAGACTTGATGGCGTAAAGTTTGCAATAATTGTGCTGTATAAAATTTCAAGTTTGGTGTTTTCTGAAGCTAGAAAATGATAATTAAGTCAATTCAGTCAACACTTCGATTATGTATTCTGATTCTATCTCTTGGTCTTTAGTTGTAGCACATCCTGACTGAGATGATGGAAATCCCTTAATGAAAGGTATTCAAATTATGTCAACCACGAGAAAAAAAATCAAACACTTTTAGATAAAATGAGCCGTTTATCGTTTTTACTTAAAATTGACGCTCCTTAGGGAATTTAATTGCATCTGAACGCCACGCCTCAGAATTAATTAACATTACCCTTTTTCACAGTTTGGTATTCACTTGATGTACTATCAACCTCGGACTTCTTTTTGAACATCGATTGTGTAGGTTGGAGCATTGCTTTACAAACCAATTAAAACCCGGTGTCACCAGATTACCCAGGCAACCCAGATGGACAGCTAAAAATGGCAGGAATAGTATGACAACCATTTCTTAGAGCGACACTATTATTCACTTTACCAATCACGTAATCCCGTGGCACCGTGTCCTCACCAGGCGGAAATCCGTTAGAGATCGGTTGGTTCTGCCTTATTGGCAGCCCACCAAGTGGAAGATGTAGACCTCCGTTCATATGTGTCTGCATGTGCAATTTGGTAGTTTTTTTGCAAATTTCTCTTCGTACTCTGGCCATGACCAAATATGGCCGAGGCGCGTTAACACGTGTAACGACGCTAGCTCTGCTTTGTTGGGCGAATTGTTATGAACATGGACATGAGCGTTATTTCAAGTTTGAAAACTTTATTTTAATCATTTTAACGTATTCAACGCATAGTTTAACTAGTAATCTTTTTCGGTATGTGTACGAACACAGAGATCAAGCCGCAATGTTTATACCCTACATCGAATAAGCTCTTCTAGATCTACTCGTTTGGAGACCAAGTTCTCCGCCGTTCTATGTATTCTTCTAATGGATATTAAAATTTTATGAAATATAATAATTTTCTAAACTGTTTGATAGTAATTTTGCTTCCTTTTTAACAACACGTGTGCTAATGACCTTGTAAAGGTTGGTGTTAGCGATCCTATCAAACGTGTCATCAACTCATCTACATCTGCAGAACCGGGAGAAAAGGCGATCGCTATATCAGCGGTCACTATACGTCTTCCAAGGACTATAGGAGTGGTGCTACCGTTAGACGTGATCAATGTACAAGTGGGCGACACATTCACCTGCCTAGCAGAGGCTCTACTTTCAACAAATGAGACAAAGGATATGCCTAAACTTGCTGGTGAACCCACGCTCTTGAACCTGACGCTTGATGAGGTGTCGGAAGGTTCGATGTCTCGTGTTCATATTGTGATTGAAGAGGACAGTAAGTCTTATTTCTTTTATCCGACTAACTAGTTATTTTTAGATTTGTCTATTTAACGGAGTAATGCTAACGAAATTATGTATTTACATGTTGAGTTGCCCTCTCTGCAATACTAACTTCCCTTTTTACTGTTAAATTAAGCATCTTTCGTCCAGAATCAATAAAAATATGCCATCTACGTATCGTATGGAACTATTTTTTATCAGCATTGCTTTGTTGAAAGTTGGCAGTGTTAAAGTAGTGCCGTCACTTCTGCCATTTTCAATACCAGATGACCCGCTTATGACGTGTGATCCCCAGATGTATATCAGGTTTTTCGCAACTAGCTTGCCACGATCTGTCATTACGAAACGGTCACCATGACAATTTTGAATATGGTACTATTCGAAGCTAATATTGTAGGATGCACACACATTCACATCGCCATCATCATCCCAGATAATAATACAAAAGCTGTTAGTAACGTATGCTTTACTGTCGTATAACATGAGAATTAATGGAAAAGAAATAAAACAACTTATATAAGTAATTTAAGATAAAAGATAATAATAATGACCTAAATAATAATTTGAACGAAGAATAGTTGTTATCTATGAAAGAGGATCTAGATGAGATGGAGATTTTTGCCTAGGTAACACAGAAATAAGGTAACCTTTACCTCTACACAACGCCATTATAACCATGGCCGTTTTCAGGCAAGACGACATCGGTAATACAATTTCCGTGTGGTTTTTACTCTATTGCGTCTTAAAAACAACAAAACATCGCAGTAAACTCTGCCAGTCTAAGGACAAAGTTATTATAATTCTGCAACGAGATCGCTACTGAGCTCGATTCGATGTCATATCGCGCAGGGTTTCCTACCAAGAATTGATGTGCACATTGACCCCATCCCCGTAGATGAGTTGGTCCTACATTGCCAAATTTGATTATAGTCGATTTTATCTGTTTCTGTCATCTTACAATCTTTCCACCTTGTTTCTTACGCTAATTTGACTCTAGGTAAGAGCATAATGCTCTACTGGTCAATCGAATTGAAGGTATGCTTAAAACGTAACAGAGCCAGGGCAGTTGATGGAGCCTTATTTGTTTTCTTAGTGAATAGCACTTTAGGGCTGATCCAAAGATACGTCTACGGATGTCAGCATCGCTTATTAGTTTTTGATAACTTATATAAGCAATACTTCTCAAACAACGATGGTCGTCGAATGCCTGTAAGCGACTAAAAGCTGTAGCTCAAAAGAACCAAGTTTCAATAGGGTATTGTAAAACTTTACGTAAAAATGCCTTCTACAAACGACTTTTAATGCAGAGTTAGATACTCGTGTTTCTCCATAATTGGCGAAGGTTATTCTGGCTTTCGCGTATCTCTTGATCGCATTGTCACTCATATTGCAGGAGTTTTTTATATAGATACCAAGATGCACAAACTTGTACACTAAAAACAAATATCCACATTGCAGCCACAGAGTTGAAGTGAGAAGTATCTTTCATTTACATAGCGTGACTTTCTTTTTGTTCTGAATCACAGTAACAAGCACAGCAAACGGGCAGATTGAGTCGGAAACCAGAAGAAAGAGTTGCCTAAAATATTAGGCTTTATTCATCATATGATGCAGATATAGATGCTAAAAGACAAAGCAAAACATGTTAGTATACGAACGGTGTGAATATAAATGTGTGTACAAATAAACAATCATATCACTTTCCGATAGGTGAAACATTACTGCTCATCTGTTCAAGGTTGTCTGGGCTTAATCTCGGTTGTCGAATAATAGTATTACATAATCGTATGCATAGTCAAGATCGACTAATTTACTGCCCGGGATACACCTACATTCTGAACGTATAGAAGAGCGTTGTCCAAAACAGCATCTGTTACTAAATTGAACAAAATTAGGGAAAGTGAGCTGTCTGGACGAACATCTCTGCTGGTGGTAAAGCTCTGTGTGTTA
The DNA here is from genome assembly GCA_029291075.1 of Eudiplozoon nipponicum. Lineage (NCBI taxonomy): Eukaryota > Metazoa > Platyhelminthes > Monogenea > Mazocraeidea > Diplozoidae > Eudiplozoon > Eudiplozoon nipponicum. The sequence goes on along the minus strand of JAQBSW010000046.1, from coordinate 20,967 downwards.
ATTAGTTGGAGACCTTAACGTGAACAGTAATGCTTGTGTAGCGAGCGCGTATAATAATTACAAATTTGATCGGCATACCACTTTTCGACAGAATATCAAATTGAATATTGCAATCTGCTTAGTTAAATACAATCTTGGCGTCTAGAAATGCGGCGGTATACATTAAAAAAATAATGATTGCGCGGGTGGTGGTGAAAATTATTTTAATCAGGTTTGCGAGCTTGAAGTAAACCATAATCGCATTGTATTTAACCAGTCGTCGAACAACAAAAATGCGTGCGACTGGCGGTAGTTTTGCTATGTTTTTCGGCGATATACATTTTCGTAAACATTTTGTGTATACAACACTGTACTAACCGAAATCCGTCTTGTTCTTCTCTAGTATGTGATTCACGCGACGCGCCGAGACGGCGTAATATACTTGGAGAAAACAGACTAGAAAAAATTCGTCACACGATACCACAGTGGCTATCGAACGAATTACAATTACTGTTTTTGGAAGATTTGAATGGTAGTGGACTCATTCCATGCAGCCTGCACGGTCTCTTCATTCCATTTGGTACGAAAAAGGCTAGCCAATGCCCGACAAATTATGTCGCCATCATCCTTAAATAAGATCTAGATTAGTGTTCCGCCTTGATGATACGGGCATATTTTCAGAAATCGCGACTGATACAGGTGCATAAGAATTGAGTTTGCCTATTTTAAAGATAGAAATTTTAATTGAATCACTTCGAGCAACCAGCACATATAGTTAAAAAATGATTAGTCATTTTCTACAAATTATGCTGCCACCATCCTCAAATGGTGCAGAGGCAGACCTCGGTAGTGCAACTTTACGATAATTAAGTGAAAATATTGCATTTCGTATTTCTAACCCTGATGGTCGTACGAGATAAGCGTTCCACGCTTTCGTAACAGGCTTAATCTTTTGGATCAGGACTTTTGAATGTGCTCAAGAAAATTAATATTTGAAGAGTTAAACCCACTTATTTTCGTGTTTTACTAACTTTGAATTTTCTCGGACCTGTCGCCAGAACGAGTAGGAACAGACATCAGCTATTACCTTATGCGAACGCTTCTTCCATCTTTTTGGTCTTTCCCGTTTAAAAGGATTCAGGATCATATGAAGACGGTGTGTAATAGCTTTACGAGCGTTTCCATAAGCCGAGCCAGAAGGAATTTTACGTCAAGTTCGAGAATATCCATAGATTACTCGGAGGTCTAAGGATACAAGAGCCTACAACGCAACATACAGTTTTATATACATACACACACACACACACATATATATATATATATATATATATATATATATATATATGTGTGTGTGTGTGTGTGTGCAAGAGAGAGAGAGAGCAAATATTGTTGGTACAAATATTCCTTCAGTAAAGCAATGGATGAGTATTTATAAATTGAGATTCCGCTGCAGCATAACATGGAAACTAGTCTATTTTCTGCAAAACATCACTATGTCGTCCATTCTTTGTTTGATTATAATTACTGGTAGTGTTGATTGAAAATTGTTATTGCGAAACTGTATTAATTGAAATTACCTGATCTGCGTTTTGACTAACGCAGCTTTTATTGTACCAGTAGTTTTCTTTGTTTAAGATATTTCGGCTACCTTTTGTCGGTAGCCTTCATCAGTTGGTCCATCCTCACTAGTTTAAAAAATGGAACTAACGCACTTTCTTCATTAGCTTCATTTGTTAAAAGCCACGTTAGTCAAAACACAGATCAGGCAATTACCGGTAGTTTTGTCTGGTTTGCTTTTACTCATCACATTTCCATACTGGAAGTCGCTTTCTGCAGACGCAAAAATTGACAAAAATTAATTATTTCCTTTAGCAACAGTCTTCTCATTTTTAACATTTTTCTACAGGTAAACCAGAAATGACTGTTAACTATCAAGAAATCTACGCATCGCGCGGTATACCTATTAACATTACTGTAAGTCCACATTGTTTCTCTGTAATAACTATTTTTAAACTAATACATACTTAATAAAACAGGTCTTTGTTGGACAATTAAACAATCATTAATTACGTGGGAAGTGACAGTAATTATTTAAATAATGTTTGCGAGGTTTGGATAAACATCAGTCCCATTCTAACAAGCCGGTCGCACAACCGGCAGTAGTAACGCTATATTTGCAACTGTTCAGATACAATAAGATTCGTTTGTGGTACTTCTCATTATTTAGAACCTTCATTATTAATGTTTCCGTCAATTTCTAACTAACTAGCATGTTAACAGGTTCTGGAACTCTGCTTTAACACCACTAACTTTTGATGACGTCGTTGTTTCTTGTGCGTGCATCTTCATTCACGCACAAACAATGGATTTTCGAATCATTTTGTCTGCTAAAGTAATTGTTTTCCAATATATTTTTAATTACCACATTGAGCACTATAGTTATTAAATTTCACCGTTATCAGACGAAAACGCCCTCACAAGATGTCTGGTTAGGCAAAATTGTCGCGTATTCTGTTTAATTGGTGTCATAGCAACTGTGGTATATAAGTTTTGTTGCTCATCCACGTATTTCTTTATGCTTTCTTTTATGCGCAATGAATGGTTATTAATATACACAAAAAAGTTTCCTAGTCTTCTAGTGACTGTGTAGATGAATGATTTTGTATAATCGGCTCGCCTCGGAGTCCGCTTCATTCAAAATGCAATACATTTTTCCATTGCATTAGGAAGGTAACGATGCTCGTTCATTTTTTCATTTTCTCGAGCTCATGTACGCTAGCTATCATTATATCTGTTTTTATCATGAGGCAGATGTTTGTATGCCGAAAAGACTCATTAGAATGCTTCTGCTATAACCAAGTAGTTCCGCCGGTTTTCAGCCTCAAAATTTCTGGGTTCGTGTCAGTCACATTAGTTGGCTTTTAGCAATTAGAAATTCATGCTTATATGTGATCTGATCCTTAGGAGACGCGGTGGGCCTGGGGATGTTAATTGTGATAGCCAGTCTGTTAATGCATATCACGTAATGTTGTTTTAAATCTACTAAACACCAAGATATGAAACGAGCATGCGTCTGTATCATTCATTACTTTATATATTCTAGTGTTATACATCCATGCGGTTATTAGCTTCCAGCTTATTAAGCGACTAAGCCAGAACGTCTTCATTAGAACTGACTTTGAAAGGTTTATCTTTGACATTTCTGAATCCGAGACTAATATACATATATTTAAGCTCATCGTAAACGCCTATTTTAACGGGGAAGGTTCTACCAATAACTTAATGGTAGTTGTGTGACTGTCTCATGATTTCCATTTTTATACCCCAACGTATGGTTACTCTAATAATGATATTTTTTACTGGAAGACATTTCATTTAAGGCATACTCCTCGTTTTACTAGTCTGTGAACAATTTTTGTGAGCATTAAAACCTGTTTTACATGTGAGCAGTTTTTACTTATTTTAGTAGGGCATACTATGTTTAATTCAACTAAGGTAAAATATTTTAGTGTTAAGTTAACAGTGTGATGAGGTTGAAAAATCGGTTGGAAGATTTTTCTAACTTTGGTTACATTGGCCCAGCAACTATGTTGGTAATTGCTGCCATAATGTTGCATAGAAAGAGACATTCAGTGCAAATTTGTTCCTTTATTTGCTTTCTTCCTTTATATATATATATATATATATATATATATATATATATATATATATATATATATATATATATATATTCACATGAGTGTGTAATTCCTTTTCCAAAACAATTCGTTATGATTATCACTCATGAAAATTTTCGTAAAATTACATATCTACAAGGACAAAAATATGACCGCGCGTTTTCATCGATGTCAGTGTTCTTGCTGCCTTGTTCGTTTTTCTCTACATAGTTGATCAATCATGAATTGTACTCTCCACTTCATATTGTGTCGATCTCATTTCACTCGTTCTTTTCAGTAAGGAAATACAGACAGACAGATATTTAGACACAAGTATAAGGAGGTTGGTAATCGCAAGTTTACACGAGCAGACAATCACACAATGATCAGAATTCAAGATTTTACCGACCTAAGAGTACTATCAATTGTCCTGCACAAGAAAAATGCGGTCAAATCCACAACAAGAAGGGCAGCACTGCGCAAGAGAGTTTATCATTCAATCACACAATTTCTACATTTTTATAAACAGAGTAGGTTAATCGTTCGTATTATTGACTAAACCACGAAAAGCTTAAACGACCTAAAACGGTTCGTTCTATATGACTCATTTAGTTCCATCGCTAAAAGTGTGAATGATCAGTGTTTCGCAAATCATTGCAAACACTATTTGAAACATTTATCATATAATTGATTTTATTTAACACGACGAATGACAATTTTTCATCGACTACTTTTTCAGTTTTTGAATTTTAAATCATTTTTTCGACTATCATAAATGCCATTTCTGGACTGTAAACAACCTTTTACAAAATTTTCGCGTTCTTCTTGATCACGATCCAAATGCGTGCGTCCAATGTCACGAACATGGCTTAGTGACATCGCGGCTTACTGCTAGACTGTCGTGGAATGTTTTGCTCCAAAGCTAGAAGGATTGTCAGTCTGTGAACACTAGCCGTCGATTTGTTCTGCTATTTCAATTGTAATCAACAGCAACAATATCAATGTCCTACGTCATCCTAAGATTCCAGTGTCATTACCAACATTCCTCATCCAAATATATAGAGAGTAAAGAGTGTAATACCGGCTCCTTCTGATGAGTCATCAGTGATCACGAAACGAATATGCACTAGATTATAACTTTTTGTTTAGGTTGACTTTGATTTCTCCTTCTAGTCATAGTTGAACTAATTGGTTACAAGGTAAGCAACACATAATACACAATTGCATAACTATTAGAAATCCGTCACAAACAGTATCTAAATGAAATTAGTAATTACTGTTTAGTCTAAAAAATCCATGCTAGTATGTGTTAAGCGTGACTATTAAAAATGAGAGCAGTATACCTAATTTCGCGTTACTTACATACGTATTACGGCTTGATCCTCTTTATTTGGGTTGCCATCGTGCTCAGTATGTGTGACTACCTACTCTTTGGTACGTGCGACTGGTTAGATTCAATGGGATTTGTATTTATCAGATGCTCGCCTAAGAATTGTTCATCATTCGCTTTGCGAGTTCAAATTTTCCACCGTCATACGCGTGTCAATTGTTTTCTCTAGCATTATTGATAACTTTATCATAATTAATCTTAAAGTCATCTTCATAAACGCTATTATTTGAATCATTTCCAATTTTACCATTTTCTACTGATTGCCTAATTGACGAAAATTATTTACCTTGTTTTTGTCATCATCTTCAAGTATTGTAATCCGTCTTTGTTGGCTTTGTTTACGTTACTTATAAAAATAAAATAACATTATGAATTTATTTTTGCAATGTTGCAATAGCTATCATAAAGTCGACAACCAATCATTTCACATCTGTGCTCCTTATATATATATATATATATATATGTGTGTGTGTGTGTATAATCAATTTTTATACTACTGGGATGAATGAATGTCGGTGAATTAGTCGTAAATGTTGGTAGTAAACGTTTGTGCATTTGTGACTGTAAATGCGATTAACTATGTTACTCAGTCAGGTTCTAAAATTTTCTGCTCCTATATTTAGGCTCAGTAAGCCATGAACAGCATGACACAATGTTAAATACAAGTTTTCTCACCTCTGTACAAGCCTCTTCTCTCTCACTCTCTTTTTCTTCTTTCTCTTTCTGCTTGTTTGTGTCGCTGAATTCGCTAAGCCTTCAGGGGCCTGTTTCTATTCCTTGTGCACACAAGGATAGACCTAATTAATAAAACAAGAGTTTTTGACATTCACCGCATGTTAAATAGTTACGACAAGAAGGTTGCATTTAAATGAGACGAATGTGTAATCTTGTTAAATCACGTTTTGGGACACCTACAATTTCGTGTTTTGATGCGGTATGAAGTTCCAAAGTTATTAGTATAGCTCGACAGAAGGCACAATCTATTTAATGGGCCGTGGTTTTGTTATTGTTGAGAAACTCCTCAACAATTGATATGGCTACTTCCGGGAGGAGTTATATCTACAAAAATTTTGTAGAGTTATTTAACCCATCAACATTTCACGGGATGTGCGCATTGCATGCATTCCACGTATTTGCAGTGCAGTTTGCCGTCGCACCCTGATGATGATCATGAAAGGTCGAAACACGTCAGTGCGTTGCGGCTGGCGGTAGTTTTGTTATTTTTCTCGACGACTGATTAAATACAATGGGATTGGTGTTTACTTCAAGTTCGCAAACTTGATTTAAAGAATTGTATAAAATATGTTTTTTTTCGATTTTGATTCATTTGAACCCTTCCTACGCGAACGCCCAACAGGCTGGTCACAATATGTCAGAATAAGACTGCGAATTTCAGAGATGTAACATTAAATTGATTCTGTTGGATTTATGTATAACAGCAGAGTGTTATCAGTGTTTGGAATGGACAAAACTGTAATTCATCTGATAGGCCGGTTTCGTCCTTATTTTGTAACTATCCACAGGTGGCGTAGTGAATGATTGAGAGGTTGAAGAAGATGCCTCTAGGTTCAAATCGCGGTTGCCGTAATTCTGACAACTATTAATTTCAAGTTGTTTACGCAGTTGTCTGATGCGGGACAATTGATAGCACTCAAAATCTCGATTGTTCTAAAATTCTGTTGAACCAAGTTTTTAGAAATTTTTACCTCCATTAAGGAGCTTCATTTTAAATTCACTGTCAGGTTTGACACCATACCCCAGGAAAAACCAACTTTGGGGTGTTTGCCACAAGAAAACAGACCAAACATGAAGTTAAACATCGTATACTAATTGTAGTATTAATAATTGTTTAGCTAAAACAAACAAATAAATGCTTACATAAACAAAAATCTCTCAGGAATCTCTCGCACGTGACGCTGCAGTAGAGTTCCAATTACCAAGGTCTCTATTTAGTTTAGTTGCTAGACTCAGAACTAAACTCATTTAAGTGTCTAGAAATAAAAGTGTTTATACACTGACCTCACGTTCAGATGGCATTGTATTTAACGAAGCCGTGTGTTTAAGGCGACGGTGAGGCAAAAACAGGTTCCGAAGTGTTCCTAATGCGAACTACGGTAGGAAAATCAGAATAGCCAACAATAAGATGGAAGTTACATAATGTTTTTTGTGGCTATACACACACAAACTTCAATGAAGAAGTTCCGCTGATGTCATTAATATCATTTTTTCAGCATTTAGACAAATGGTGAGTACTTGTGATGGCACTCGTCAGCTTAGGGTGGGATACCATTTAAGAAGAAGGAAACTAATAAACCATCTGCAGGCAGTAAAATTGTCGGCCTAGCTCCCTTTCATACCACACACAATGCTATGAATATACATCGTTTTGCGACAGTGTGAGATTAATTTTGAGAGGTCAATTTATTTCTGTGAAGTCTCTAAACCCATATTATATAGTCATGCAATATAAAGTCATATTTCTTGAACATATATATAGTGGCGTACAGAGCGTAATCCCAGCTTCTACTGATGAGTCGTCAGTAATTTCGAAATGCATGTGTACATGAGATTATACCTTTCTTTCACGCTGTCTTTTGTTTAGCCTTGTCGTATTTGAATTAATTTGTTACTAGGTAAGCAACACCTAATACACAAGAGTATTCCAAATTTGTTTTCGTTGTAATAATGTTCTTTTTTTGTAAATAGAAGTTAACAGATGTATGCCAAGTTCTCTTCAGTTATAACAGAATATGAGAGGGCATATTGATTTTCATTTAACAAATTAATTATCTGATTGATTATAGCAAAAACGCATTTAATTGATGAAATATTGAAAATCTCACCTTTTATCATTTCATGTCAAGTATTTTGTTATTACCTGATCTGCGTTTTGACTATCAGTCGCAATATACCTCACAAGTTAAACAATCGAAACTAATGAAGCAATAAGTCCATTTATCGGTTGATTCTGAATATTTGTAAGTTTTCTCAGAGATTAATTAATATTGAGCAATTTATCGCTTTTTATTAAATTATTCGACTTAGGTCACCTGAACAATTCATGACCTTACATTATTAGTTATCTCCTGATTAGATCTTACTGTGTTGCCTAATTTGTAATCTTTCCAATTTGATAAATTGATTAGCAAACAACTGCAAGAAATTTTGATTGCAGTGTCATACTAACAGTTCGATTTTGATTGTTTAATTGATTACCTTTTTTACCTTTCCCTAACTTGACATTTTTTTATCCTTTTAACTGGGGACAATTCTGTTCTCGAGACAGTTTATTGACATTTGAAATGGTAACAGCATTGAACTACAATCTTGTTTGTGGGGAAAGGTGATAATGTCGTACATTCGCCTATTGGAGTGTTATCATACTATCTACTGGTAAATTTAGTAGGGTGTCTACTGTAGCACAGGAATTCATAACACGGACCAATTTCTAGCTATAATTTAGTCCTTTATGTTCTTCTAGAACATTCTGTTTAGGAGACATCAAATTATTCAAGTTTTTTTCTATTCGTAACCTAGGTACTCTATCCAGGAACCGGTGATAATTCTTCGATTGAGCGCCACTTCAGAATTTGTTTTAACAAAAGCATACTCGTATAGTTTCTTTCTGATTTATATATATATATATATATATATATATATATATATATATATATATATATATATATATAGTTCGTGGTTCGTGGTTCGTGGTACACATGAGATATATCTGACTATATACATAGAACATGTGTAAGTACCGCGGTAATTATACCATGTTTCTAGTGTGTGCTATTTCATAAAGGTAACAGAAGAGTTCAGCTGTGAATTTGTTTACCTCGTCTACAGTTATAAGCATTATTCATGATTCTGTAATTTTATGCTATTTTCATAAATCTGATTTTGTGACCATATACAAGCAGCGTGCAGCATGAAGAAAATGTGCTTCTGTACAATGAGTGTAAGCAAACACCAGTGTGCAAACGTAAAAAATGTGTATTTTGTGTTCTGTAGTAATTTTGCTCCAGCCGTATTTGTTTTTGCACTTTGGGTGAATAATAAGCGACATGTGGTCTTTTCCGTAAACGTTTTCAGCAGTGCCGAATATCGCTAGCAGTCTACCATATAGTTCCAATCGACTTTTACGTTTATTCTGCAATTTTGCCTGTGGAACTGTTATCTAACCTTGTCCCGTTGCCATAGTTATTTCCACCCTGTAAGCTGGCTGACTCTAGGCAGTCGTTCGGCCAGAATTATTATGAGTCTGTAATGCTCCAGTCGATTATGCCAACGACTGACGTACTGTTGTTAATTTGATCAAGCTCCTTAGTGTCGTGGCATAATTTTAATTACACGCGCTGCTGATGTATCGCTGTCTTTGTTGGTCCATTAGCTGTCACTTGGAAAAGCCTAAGATAGGCAGCTGTCATATTGTATCCATTCAGCCTCACAATAATGCAAAATCACCGTCAGTTATGCATACTGACGCACTTCGACCTTATTTGATCATCATCAGCGAACGACGGTAAACTGACTAGCGAGGATTAAACAGCAATGCATATATATACATATGGAATGTTAGATATGCGGCTCTCAACCATAGTAATCTCATATATCTTGTACTGGACTGGAAATGTCGGCTGCACAATTTCTAGAATTTCACGAATATTAACAAGTTGATAGCTTTCGCCACATGTATATAAGTCATGCAATTGGACCATCATTGATTGCGTGGGTGTTGACAATTTTCTAAATCAAGTTTCCGAGATTGGAATGATCATCAATTTCATTCTATCAAAACAGTCGCACAACATCTCAGGACCAACTTATATCCGAAGTACTGGCATGACGACAAACTGACTACTTATTATAATCAAGGTTGCGGTCTTGATATAAACACCTGACCCATTAATTAATTACTTATGTCAGTATAAACTAAGAATTGTATAGTGTAGAAAAGGCAATTCATCCAGTAGACCGGTTTCGTCCTTATTGGGAACTCATCGTGTACTGGGCAGAATTTGCCGCGGACAGAACTCGAACCAGCGCAGGTCTTCGAAATCTGGTGCTCTAACCAATGAGCCATCCTGCTGCACACAATTTTCAGTTATATAATAACTAATGTAACTTGGTTTGTCTATTTTTCTTTAGGTGGAGCTCATATGACATCCATTTATACCTAAAGTTTCAACTAACCATCCCAAATCTGTCATTATTGAACAGACACCACACTAGATGGGGAAGTGGTATTGCAATTTACATTTATATAATTAAACGAACATTGTTTGCGCGGGCCGTGATTATATTTACTTTAATCAAATTTGCGAACTTTATATAAACAAATGACACATTAAGTATAAATTAAGAATTTTATAGTGTAGCTGTGGTATCAGCTCAAAAGATAAAAGCACTGCGCAAACAGAAATTCCTTTTTAAGGAATATATCAAAACTAGTGAAGCCTCTGATGCTTGGTTACGATCTTCTATTTGCTATAAGAAGAGGTGGACATGGTGTTTAGATATATGTGTGTAATCTTAACACTAGTTATTTAACATAATGACTGGTCTAAACAGGATTGGTCGGTTGACTTTATAACCATATATACAAGATAACTTGTGAAAATTAGTGAAAATTCAAAACCCACGTAATTAACCATAGACGGATATAGGGATATAAATCTGTGTGTTAAATGGAAAATTTAATAGTCTAACAGTTGATTTTGAATATTATTATTGGTAATTCTATGAATAATAATAGGAAATGGTTCCAAGAATGGCAACTTGTATTATTTATTTTGTGTATTCTCTATTGTCAATTTTTGTGTGAGTATGAAACCACTTCTGATGATGAGCTTGAAACGTCAGGAGACCAAATAGTTATCTATCAAGAAAAATATGAATCGTATGTCTATTGATTAACCGTACACTTAAAAGATTCTATTTCTCTTGAGATGTTGTATCCAGTATTTTTTCGCAATTTCGTTTTATTAACTTTTAATTAAAAGAGCAATACGTATGGTTGAATGCATTTATCGATATGAAACAATTTCAAGCACTCCATTTGTCGAATTATTGCTATTTCCCAATTATTCTAGATTTTCGAAATGGTTTCTTAATCAACGGTGACCCAGGTGATTGATTTTTAAGATTTATTATCACCACCCACGCAATTAAATATTGTTGTTTGATTTATTTATTATTTCTGTATGCTGTATATATAATATATTATCAAACTCAATTTATATATATATATATATATATATATATATATATATATATATATATATATATAGTATTGATAATCCTTTAGAGGCCATATATAAAGTTGACCTAAATCGTGATTTGTCTAATAAGGTTTGTTTCAATTTATATTTTCTCTCGAGCTTTTTCCATAAGTATTAAAAATTATCTTCTTCACTCGACAGCTCATCGTAGAAAATCATGGAAATATATTTTTAATGTTGTGGTGAGCTGTCTACGTGTGGAGAAGTATTTGAACTTGAACATAAACATTAATAGTCACAAGCAGGATTTTGTTATTTGCACCGATCTGACGCGAATTCGTTTTATCTCTTGTAAACAATCAATTATAAATTGTGCTTTTTGTTCTTTTTACTTTTAGGGGAAAGTTCATGGACGCCCAGAACCCACTGTTACATGTAGAAAAGTACCACTGTCGTTTTCCAGCAATCAGTAAGTTTCTGTCTTTTGTCCTAATTTTACTTTGAGAGGATTTTAGGCAATGTCTTTAATGGATCTCGACTCTTGGCCAATGACAATGTTCTGTTGATCTTGGCATTGGCAAAAATCTGAAGCATAGTACTAAATGAAAGTTCGTTCACTAGCTAATAATTCTGTATTTTTGATGTTTTTAGTGAAGATCATCAATGATCATGCAAATTAACATTCGCTATTTAACTCTGTGACTTTGAATTTGAAACGACAGTTATCAAAGATTTTTTAAAATCAAGGTCGAGATCTTGATATAAACACCTGACACATTAGGTACATACATTTTTAAGGAAAATCTAAGCACTGTATAGTGTAGAAAAGGCAATTCATCCAGTAGACCGGTTTCGTCCTTATCGGGAACTCATCACGAATGGTCCAGGTTTGAGCCCTGTCCGCGGCAAATTCTGGACATTACGTGATGAGTTCCTAGACAGCGACGAATACAGGATGAATTGACTTTTCGATGATGTACAATGCTTGGCTTATACTGACGAATGTGTGCATATAATGTAATGGAATTGTTATCACCGCACTCGCAACCAATGCTCATTTAATTAGATATCTAGGGTGTAACAGTACAGGCCGGATCCAGCTGCAGCACTCCTAAAAAAAGAAAATTTGAAATTTGAGGCCCGTTTTAGAATGGCTTTAATGTCTAATGGACAATTACTTGGCCGTATCTTGAACAGAAGTAAACTAGGCTCCTGAATATTTCCTGTCTAGCATAGAAAATACGAATAAGTGGTTCATATTACAGTTAAATATTGTTTGTTGCGAAGATCTAATATATATGCAAGTATGTATTAGGTTTTGCGAACCTAGTAACAAATTAGTTCAGTTGTGACCAGAAGGATAAACCAAAGGCAGCATGAACGGAAAGTATAATCTCATGCACATTCGTTTCGTGCTTACTGGCTACTCATCAGTAGGAGCCGGTATTACGCCCTTTAACCACTATATATTTGGTAGAAGAATGTGGAATAATAGGACGTGGTTCATATGACGTTTTATTGTGTATTCTCTTACAACCCGCACATACCAGTAAGTTTCATCGCTATGCTGCAATGAATTAACGGGCTTTAAACGCTGATGCAATGTTGATCTTCGTATGCGTTATTTAACGTCAAGTTTGACTTGTGCTTTCTCTGCTTGTCACAGTTTATTTGTGCAACGATGTCTTTGTCGTACGCCTGTTCGTTACATCTCTTGTGTTCGTATTAAACAATTTGTCGTCCGTCCATCTACCATCTGAGGATTTTTTGTATCCACGTTTTGGTCTGCATGTATTCAAATCTATTAGTTAATCACAATCCACAGCTCTTAACTGCAATATTGATTCCATCTAATGAAAATGAGGAAAACTCGATGTTTGTTTAGTAGAGAGAATATTTTCTACCTTTACTGGCAACTGCCTTGTACTTTGAATTTTGAGACTCAACTTTGCTTGAAATGCATGCATGCATTTACAAATATATATATATATATATATATATATATATATATATATATATATATATGTCTGCTGCTGAAGAGTGTGTGTATTCATTTTAGTGTTTAACTGTATAGTGAACGCTAGCGCAATCTTGTTAATGTATACTCGTACGTGAATGTGAGTGTGAGTGCTTTTGCCAGTTTATGTGTGTGATAGGTACTTTCTTGGAAAGGATAAACACCACGTTAACGAATTTTGCCATTTATTTGGTTAGTGGTTGAACTACGCTAACCAATGTTTATTTTATTTCTCTTTTTGAAAGTGAGCATTGTTTAAATTGATTTTTGCCTAAGCATTCCAGTGTTATGTGAAGGCCTACCAGACTAATGATGTATTCTGTGGTATATTTAAAAAATATAAAAATCAGTAACCGATTGTTAAACGATCGGTCGGCCCTATCTACTCGTAGTACAAGGATTGCCGGAATTTTCGAGATAGAGGTATTAAGTGGTATATGGATTTCGTCGGAATTGAAGTCAGTTTTGGTAGACGCCGAGTGTTTTTTAAGATAGCTTCGATCATTGATGTCTCAAAATCAGATGCTTCGTGAACAATCTCCACGTGCAATTCAATAGTTATGCGGCATCAGGTTTTAAATGCTGATGATAATGATTTCAAAATTTAAAATTGAGTTACAGTATTTGTTTAAGTATACAATTGTTATGATTGATTATTTACATCAAGTTCGCTAACTTGAAATAAATATCATTCCCATTTAATTTAACAGGTCGACACGCGTCAGTACATGCGATTGGCAGTAGTTTGATTATATTGAGCGAATGGTTAAATAGAATTGTGATTGGTGTTTATCCACATTTCGAGAAATTTACTTTAAAAATTGTTCTTAAATACCGCGTAATCGATGATTGCTTGCTTTTATGTGGTAGTTCGTCGGTTAAGTTTTGCATATAATACTTTTTTATCTATTCTTATAGATTCATTGCCCAATTTTGATTAATAAATATTAAATAAGAAAATGGGCTGTGTATCTCATTGCATTTTTAATGTACCTGCAATGGTGTAGGTAATTAACAACCATGCCGAGATGTACATATATCTAGTTCCTAAGTTGTAGAACATGTTTTGTGTGTATTCTTAGTCAGGCTTAACGTAGACATGACATAGTTTTACTAAGTAAATAGTAAATTTAAAATTTCATTCTCTGTATCTGATTGTGTACATACAAATGAGAATATGCCTACATTTAGTTTATGCCTGTGCTTAATGGGAGATCTATTTTAGTGTCCTTGTTAAAAATATACATAAATATATCTGTCTTGAATGAGGATACCACATTTGCCACAAGTTGTGCTTTACTCCTGTGCGTATTGTGTCAACCCTGAAGATGAAACTGGAAATGAAGTCTCGAAATATTGGGCAAAGAACAATGGAAAATCTTGATCCAACGTCATTTTCAGTCAATCAGCTGATGAAAGGCTCAAAAAAGAAGGGACAAGTGAGAACCCATCAATCGAAGCCAATAAGCAGAGCACCTGAAAACGATCAAAATTCAAGATTTTACCGACCTAAGAGTGCTATCTATTGTCCCGCACAAGATAATTGCGGTCAAATCCACAACAAGAAGGACAGCATTGCGCACGAAAGTTTATCATTCAAATGATATCAATCAAGTCCAGAGTGTACAGATTTACTGGAGTAACAGCTGTTCAGAAATAGTTGTAATTATCAATTTTGGTGACCTACAGCATACATTGAAATCCATTGTTTTGGTATCATGCACCAACTCGGCAACAATAGTGTTAGTACCATGTACCTTTCGGTGCTATAATGTTTGAATCGGGTGCTAACACAATGGCCATAGCGTTGGTATCCTTTACAGACCCGTTATATATATATATATATATATATATATATATATATATATATATATATATATATATATATATAGAGTGAGTTAGGGTTTAAGTCGCATTTTAGAGACTTTATATGACGTTAGCTTCACGATTGTAGGTTTATACATTCGTCTAGTAGATTGTTCCGTCCAATTAGCCCACATTCGTCATCCTAATATATAGTGGTTAAAAGGCGTAAGACCGGCTTCTACTGATGAGTCGCCAGTAAGCACGAAACGAATGTGCTCGAGACTATACTTTCCGTTCATGCTGTATTTCATTTATCCTTCGGCTCATATGTGAGCTAATTTTTTACTAGGTGCGCAACACCTAATACATAGTGGAATATTAGTCTGCCTTTTAGTCAATAATTGCTGTTTTCCTTCTGCTTCCAATTATCGTCTTTCTCTATATTATTCGCAAAGGCTGTGCAGTTTACTTTCCGCGAGTTTTTCTTGTTTTATTTAAACTTTGGTCAGCCGAACTATAATTCAAGTTATTTCATTGCAGTTTCACCCAAATTTTGTACACAGATTGCACTCCGAGGTTTAAATATTAAATTTTCCCCTCCAATATTTCGACTCACTGTATCTTTGTCTTCTATTCTTCTTATCCTATTTAGCATGACCTTTCCATAAGTTAATGGGAATGTCGCCGCGCTGTGTATTTTTTATGCGCCTGTTTTTGCCTGTCCTCTTAAAATGTGGACAATGTTGGAACTGAATTCTATCTGTGTCAATATATTGCTTTCTTTAACTAGTTAATTCTTTCTACTTACTATGGTGTAGTATCTACGCCGTTGTTTAACACCGCCTCTTTCTCTCCCTATCTCTATGACATACATATAAACACATAATTTATTCATTCTCAGCTTATTCTTATTCAGCATATAAGAACTATATATATATATATATATATATATATATATATATATATATATATATATATATATATATATATATATATATATAAACGCATATAGACTTACTAATCAGGCAAAACAAGAAATATATGTAAAACTGAGTCAGACTAGTTGCCACCCACATATTCAAATGAAATCCCATTATATATATATATTGGGTTTTCATTTGAATATGGGGTGGCTACTAGTCTGAGTCAGTATTAATTATATTTCTTGTTTTGGCTGATTAGTAAGTCTATATGTGTTTATATATATATATATATATATATATATATATATATATATATATATATATATATATAATGTTATTATGTTATTCTTCCAACAACTAATAAAGAAATTTGGTGTCCCTTTTCCTAGCTTCTTCTTTCGTTTCTCCTTTTCTGTCACTAACTAATTAATAGATCATTAAAGTTGGCAAGTTAATTCGTTCTTAAATGTTCTATGCTACTAATACTTTCTATAGTAAATCATTTTACGTTTTCATCTTATACGTTTTTTCACGTCACGTTAATATTAATGTATCACTGATTTTAGGTCCAGACAGTTGAAATACTAATCCCCCATTTTAAAACTTTAAAACTCTGGGTCCATTTATTCTATTGAATACTGGTCTAACTTTATCCCTTGACTAACTTCTAGATATTCTGGAAGAATTTCTAATGTAAATCTTTTCATGTATTCATCTTATCTGATTGTTTCACGTCACGTTAACATTAATGTATCATTGATTTTTGGCCTGGACTGTTGTTACACCAATAAACGTATCTTAAAGATGAGGTTTTTTGGAGCCATTTGTTGCACTACTATTTCTTATATCTGCTGTAGACACAACGCACCTACGTACTAACCATTATAAATAATTAAAAATACTTGTATGCCATTATATACTTCGCTTAATAATATTATCGATAATATTTCTATTTGCTTTCAATTGGCGATTAGAAATGTGTACTGATATCTGTTGAGTATTAGATGCATTATACAATTTTGTTAAGCTTGAAACCCAATTTGACGACTTTTCTATTTTCTTTCTAATTCAGTTTACTTTCTTAAAATGCCTAATCTATATTGACAAATGTATTTGTATAAGGTGAATGATTTTTACATCAAAATCGCAAACTCCTCATAAATAATTGTCATCTTCGCCCGCGCAAGCAAGGACCATTTAATATTATTTTCTTATTTAAATTAGTGTGGCGGTCTTGCTATATCTACATCAATCAGTAATCGCGGAGATCCAACATTTGAAGCTAGCCCTGCGCAACTATTCAAGAAGTATCTGTCGGACGGATGTTTGTTATACATAATAATTATCAAATTGAAAGAGTGGTATTGGGTATATTTGTGAAAGCTTTGATATAAGGAAATTCCAAAATTATTTAAATATAGTAATAATAAATATTTTGGTAGATGGATGGACGGATAGAACGAAATCTATGTTTGTAATTTCGTACACTGATGTGCGCCTTGTTTCTGGGATGAAAAATCGGCTGTTTTTACGCAACCACCTCAAAACTTATTTGTTTTATTCCAATGCAACAAAGAACACGTTACCCTTTAGTTGAGTATATTATAATTTTGTTGTGAAGTATATTTAACTTAATTTTTCCTCATAGTTTCACTTTTCTTAACAGAATGACGATGATGTGCACGGTTAGCATGAAACTCGCGTGTGCATGAAATTAGACCTTTCGCTCATGCTGATTTTGCCACACCTATCCGGTGATATTTGCACTAACTTGTCACTAGGCTTGCATTGCCTAACATATAATTGCATATACATATCAGTTCTTCGCCATGAGAGATATATACTTATTTTGACTAACTAGTTTATTAATGTTACCCCGGGTAAGTTCAGACCTCATTAGTTTACGTTAAAATTTAATTTTCAACACTCAATGATTGCGCAGGTGGTGGTAACAATTCTTTAAATGTTGCTTACCTTCTCGTATTTTCAGTAACCTATCACGTTCTGTGTTAAACTACCCAACCAATAGGTGGGTCGTTAGCGTGGTAAACAGATTGGCCAAGTGATTTTTACTGATATATGTTAATTAAACTATATGATCGGTCATTTACATGGAGAAATTTCACTTATATATATATATATATATATATATATATATATATATATATATATATTGTATGTGTATGTGTGTTATTTGTGTGTGTGTGTGATAGCATTCAATTCAAACAATAATTTGGTCTCATGAAAGCTCTGTAAATGATGTGCAAACAATTTTAAAACTGATCTAAGCTCAAGGAAACCGAGTTGCCGATGTCACATTGCCTTTAAGTTGACTTGGCCTGGATTGCTATTTTGGCAGCTATCTTCATCGAGGCCTGGCCCATTCTTATAATAATCACTCCTCACAATGTTTGTCCTGGATTTATTCGTTTTCTCATTATAATTATTTTTACTAATACCTCTACCGCTACTTTTTATAATAACAACTATTATTTTTTATTATTATCACTATTATTATTATTACATATTATTATTATTATTATTATTATTACACAATTTTATGCTTACTATTATTTTATCATCAATTTTGGCTATTACTATTATTATTATTATTATCAATTTTATTATTACTATTATTATTATTGTTATTATTGATATTCATTATCATCATTATTATTACCTGTATTATTATTAATGATATTATTATTGCTTTCGTTATTATTACTTTTATTATTATATGTTTATTATTTCTATGGAATTTATCCTTTTTCTTAGGTTTTTATGTCTAATTCTGTTGTTATTCAGTTTGTGATTTGTCTGTGTGCTTCTTAGGGTCCCGTAGATGGAACAAGAAAAGGTACGAAAATGTAGGCATTAAAACTGACCTCAGGACTCACATTAAGTCTTCGATGAGTAGATAAATTCTGTCATTTACAGCATTCTGTTGGTACCATTTACAAACTCGGTCTCTCGAAACCATCGTGTTAGTATCCTTTACGGGCTCCATATACATTTTATATTGTGAGTTGACTTTGAAGTAAGACTGTCGAAGACTTCCTATGAAGTTCGCTCCATGATTACTTGAATATTTCTTGACAAAATATTTCCTGTGTATAGGGCGTAGTAACGGCTACCATTGATGAATCGCTAGTAAGCATGAAATGCATTTGTAAGCGAGATTTTGCCTTTCGCTAATGCTGAATTTTCTTCAATCTTATGGTCATATTTGTTACTTGATGCGCAATACCTAATGCACATTGGCAAATGTGTTAGTTTTCTGCAGAAAAGGATATATATATCTATTATACTATGATAGCATATTGGACACCTGGTGCAAAAATGCCCTTCATTTTTGTTCACGCTCGTTGTAGCAATGATATTCTTGGTAAGAATGGCGCTCTCTTTACCAAATTATTTTTTGTTTCTGTCTATCTTGTCTATCATACATAGACGGCTACAACATACTCGAGTAGTACTGGAAACACCACCTGCACAGCATTCCAAATAACCTTCATGACAACGTCCATGTTGCAATCTTTTCTTTCCGCGGACGCATTCGATGCAATGCGAGGTTAGTAGCGCATGCGAATATGTTATGTATGCGTTTCTGTGCTCTACATAGCTCATACAACCACAATAGTCTGTCACTGTCACGCATGTGTTTCTTATTAGCTGGCTAATTTTTAATTTGAGATGTCTGTGATCAAGGTTGGCTTCAGCAGTTGCAATTTTACCTTTGCGTCTGGCAGGATTGCCTTGTTTGCGTGATCATCGGTTGAACACTAGGTTTAAACGGAATTTGAGGCTTCACATCGAAATGTATTGCTGCAGTCCGTCAATATCCGGAAAGATTGCACCACCATTTCCGATGCGGCTGATTAGTGCCCACCGGTCGTCATGCCGACATCGTCTATGACTTTTAGCAGGTACATGATCATATTCTCGAGGCCATGCTCGGCATTACATTGCCAACTTATTCTGCTAGTTTCACAGATAGTTATTGCACTGTGACTGCAGAAAGAGTTTCTTAAATTCTATGCATGAAACGTCTCTTTTATTTCTGTCGACTAATCGCGTCGAGTGTCATCCGTTTCTGTAATTTAACACGTTGCATCGTTTCGTACTTCTTGGGGTTCCAACTATTCTCTTCTGCCTGCAGAACCTAGCACTAAGTGAACATACACCAAAGTATCTGTGGGCAACCTGATTGTTTTGGTTTTTCTAGTCTGTAAAAGGAAACCATTTTTGTCTCAAAAATATAAAACCTCCGCTTTTGCCACGCAAATAAATAAAGCCTATTGTAACCCGTTTAACGAAGGCATTTCACAATAGATCTAGGCGTCAGATAACAGACAAACGCACATACGCGCGCGCACATACATGCGTTCGTGTATGTGCGCTTGTGCCGATTTGACTACTGGACCTCTTGTAAAATATGAAACTTGTCGAATGAGTCAGCCGAGTTATTCTGTGCCAGTGTTTAGAGTATTATGTTTCACTTGTTGGTGAGAGGCAATAATTGCGCAGCAGTTAAATACTGTTTGTTGCGAAGAACTAATATATATGCAAGTATGTATTAGGTTTTGCGAACCTAGTAACAAATTAGTTCAGTTGTGACCAGAAGGATAAACCAAAGGCAGCATGAACGGAAAGTATAATCTCATGCACATTCGTTTCGTGCTTACTGGCGACTCATCAGTAGGAGCCGGTATTACGCCCTTTAACCACTATACATTCGGTAGAAGAATGTGGAATAATAGGACGGTACAATCTCCTAGACGAATGTGTAAATCTGTAGTAGTGAAGCTAACATAATCTGAAGTCAACGACAATACGACTTCAATGCTAACTCACACTATATAATATATATACCGATATATATATACATATATATATATATATATACATATATATATATATATAATATATATACCGTCCTATTATTCCACATTCTTCTACCGAATGTATAGTGGTT